>NW_019775494.1:315110-347281 GCF_001039355.2 Lingula anatina
AGCTAGAGAGATAGGAAAACTGCTGTGAGTGTACTTTAACTCAGTGGAAGATAGAGTTACTCTGGAGATGGAGAAAGAAAGGACATATTAGAAGAAGGATCCCAGAAAACATGCTGTAAAATCTATTAGAAAAAATTATTGGAAGTTTTGAGCTGAAATATTTTAAAGGACAGATTACATTAGAGCTTTATTTTTTTTCTTGGACATTGAGATCTGTGGAGAAAAAAAAAGACAGAACCATGAAGCACAGTAACCTTGTTTACAGGAAAGTCTGAGATAAAAAAAAGTTGTCATCCTTCATAACCCAATTCCCAGCTATTCCCAGGATTAAGGCTGTGCTAGGATTGGTGACAGCTGTTGAGATCTGAGGTGATTGTATCAAGGTGTCACCAACAGATACCTCAGTACAGCCAGGCTACCCAGGCAAAGTGACAGATTGAGCCCACCTTGAAAAAACGGCTGCTAAAACCTCAGGATCCATCCTCTGCACCTGGTAGCCCAGTGCCACCAGCCCCATTAACAGCAACTGATTGGACGACAGTGGCTCGATATGATCATAAAATTCTAATTATCACCAGAGCAGTCGGAGGGGAATAGCCGTTCCGCAAATCTTGAGATTATTGTTATTGGCACCATGTAGTTGATGTGTTTTATGGAAGACATACAATTGTGAGGACACGTTGGAAGTGACATTTCTAAGAATTTGTTTTCATGTCTTAGAATGGGGAGAATTTCTGAAAACTAGAATTAAGAACACTGTGTCATTTTTGTAAGAAAGCAGGAGACGAGACGGACAAGATGGCAGCAGTTTGTAAATTTGTCATGTGTAAAAGTCTGTCAGTATCACTGTGTGTTTTTCTATCTTTACTAACAGTGGGATGTAGTGGTTGTGATTTTGACTCTGACTGCGGATGGGAGAGTCCTCGTACTGTCAACGGAGAGGATGGCTTCAAAATCGTGGTGGCCAGCCACCATAAGCACGGACCACACTTGGATCACACGAAAAACACGCGTCGAGGTAGGTTGATACTTTATCCTCACTATATTCATTGTTGTCATTAATAATTAATAAATCAATGATTTGATGCATTTCTCTCAGATGATAATACCTTTATAGTTTATGCTTTATGTATGACCTGTGGTTTTTCTCATAAGAGGGTGCTAGCACAGGGAGGAATAGTTAATTAATTGATCTGTTGAGTCTGGAATGTTATTGTGATATATAAATATATAAATATATAAAGGATATATGCAAAGTCCAGTTTTAAATAACATAATCACACGGTTATGTAATCAACAAGTGGTTCTATTTGCTCTTCAGATTGCCACTTTATGTTTGCCAATTCTTCTGAATTTCTGGAGTGATTAAAAAATGAACTGTTTTATGAATGAGGTTAACTCAGATTACAGTGTTAAATCTCTCTTAGAGACGGGAAAAATGAAAAGTTTATAAGTTGTGTCTGATAGAGTCTATCAAAATCTACAAAATGTACACAGTGATAAATGTATTAGACTGGTAAACATGTTGCATCCGTCGAGCCCCTTTCACCCTCTTCACCGATAAGAACCCAGATCTCCAGACTTTATACTATCATCTTCTTGTACATTGTCTGTATTGTAAGGGGGGGCCATCCCTTTCAGTGAAAGGTTTCCTCTGTCACTGAGTGCCTTTGTAGAATTTTCCTATCGAGGGACCTAATCTAAGAAAGAATAACATTCTCATTCTCCTTTTCCCTGTTTGTTTGTTATTGATAATGTTTGTCTCGCACGCATTGATGACTACATTGAGGACATTGATGAAGACCCAGGTGTTTGGTTTTATCCAGCGCCACGCTGGTGCTCATGATTTTCATTTGAACAGAATTCTTACCCTTGTTTTATTCTACATTGTGTAACTTTTACTAACACTGGAATGGGATTCAAGTATCAGTTTGATAGGAGGGTGGTCATTATCTGGACCTTCTGGGTTTAAGTAATACCCTTGCCTCTCTGTGTGTAATAACAAGGTATTAGTCACAGAGAATTGAATTAGTTCATCCCATTCAAGGGACAATCACCAACAAAGGGTTTCTTCCAACAATGGCCTACCTGTTGTAGCCTCTACTGGAGAATTCTGGTCACTGGTGGAGTGTTAAGTAATGGTGTTGTCATATTTTCTACATCACATTTTCTACCTCACTAATTTGTGGCTCAGCTCATTTGTTGACCAGAAATAATGTTCTTAGATTTGTTGGCATCATTTATGTTTAATTACTTCGGGAAGTTTTGTTAAGTGGAAGTTAATAAGTGATTCCCCCCTGTATGTAATTGATAGATATAAGAATGTCACACGAAAGTTACTAGATATTTAGTATATATAGTTTCCCCTTTAAAATTATAAAATAAGAAATTTCTGATTGAACTCTGACACAGGGCTCATTTAAAAACTAAATTATGAGTTGTCATTGAAATTAAGAGCAACCACTATGTTTATTTCTGAACACTATTTAATAATTGTTTTTGGCTGAAGTATTTGATTAAAACAATCAAGCAAAACTTGTTGAATCTCTATTTTAAAATGCAACAAAATTCTACAGGGTACAGGGTAAAAACCTTTTACCTTGCGCACTATCTTAACTGTCCAAACAAAAAATCACCTTTAGAGCGCAGAGAGTGTAATAGAATCTGTCCCTAAAATACAATCCCTGTATGAAAATGACAAATGGGCTTTTTACAGGGGTGCCTCCTTCCCCCTTGCTTTGAAGTGGTGTTCTTTGATAGACCTTCTTGATTTCCATAGAGGAGTCCTATTAGCAAGAGAATAGGGGGAATCTTAGCACAAGAGTGCAGTTCAATAGGTAATGTGTTGTTGGGCTGCATATTAAACTGCAATATTTTATAAGGTGATGTCAGCTTACACGCGTGGGGCGTATGGGGAAAGCTACAACTTGCCATTGGGTCTAGCATGTAGTGTAGAATTTGATATGGGTTCAGATTTTTATTATTAAGTCACTGTTTTTTATAGTGGAAGTCATCAGTGATAAATCACACTGGTGTTGGTTAGATGTCCCCACAGTGCATGACAATTTGTGTGGGAAGTGACAAAAGAGCTCGCTATATTCACCTTAAAGTCTGATATCGGAAATTGTTAAAAGTGTCAGTGTGAAATTGTATAACAGGCCTTTCAGATTTAATTAAGGTCCTGTAGAATGTATATGGAGGTATTCCAGTATTAATATCTGGCCAAAATATCAAATTGCAAACCAATTCTTTATGGATTTGATGAAACCTTTAGGTGAACCATAGGCACTGTCATTCTTCTCACAGTACAGACAAATATGACACTTTTCTTGAAAAGTGATTCTGGGTATATTAAAGTAAACAAAGTAAAAAAACTGGCTCTCTGGATGAAAAGGCTAGACAATAATGATTAATATAACAAAAATCTCTCGGCTTATTGGTTTTCACAGTGGCAGCTGCATGGTGTGTTACTAGTACTAACCAGTAGACGGTGTAAGAGCAATAAAAGTTGTTTTTAAGAACAGCCCTGAGGCTCCAACAGGAATTTTTGACATCTGTAATTTTCCCGCCATGCATAAAATACAAGTTGATATATTTTCTAGCACTTCCTTTTGATTTTTTCAGTAGTGTGTGTGTGGGGGGTGGGGGGGGGGGGGTTTATTGGCAATATTTTGGGCTACTAGGGAAAAAATGGGTGTAGATTTCCTTAATGCTTAAGGCAGTTGATGCATCTCCACAGCAATTAGCAACAAAATCACCAGAAGCACTGGGTAATACAATACATCAAGGTGGATTTAGCAATAAGTTGAGGATGAAAACAATCCTAAGAGAAATCAGATAAGACCTCTTCTGGATCCTTATCTCCTTTAATTGGCTTGTTTCTAACAGGTTGTAGAGAAGGTAGAATGTTATTAAAGTTGACCTCTCCTTGCGTCACATGGGTCCTCCGTTTCCTCTCCCCCTGCCAGGTTAATTAGCATGCACTGGGGGTGGGGAAACCTGTGATGTTATGTTAACTGCAGTCATTAGTATACAGGGCACCCCTTCCTACTTCATTAACTCTTGTCAACTGACCACATGATCAGCTGGCCACTTCCTCAGGAGAGGTTGGGTCAGGTAGTTTGATGGCTGTTAGGGACCTATGTGACTGTTGTCATACCGTGACTGACGTGATACCATGTGATGAATGAAAGAAAAACATTTGTCTTTCGACACTTAGTATGCTGAAGCAAATATTGTCTTGAACAGATGTAGTATAATATCTGAGAAAATACCTTTATCCCTGGTTTATATTATTATTATTATTATTATTATTATTATTATTATTATTATTATTATTATTATTATTATTGTTATTATTATTATTATCAATGCAGAGCTGTTATATAAAACTTTTGCATAGGTCATTGGACATAATTTTGATCCATGAACAATCGGCATTATTGTTTCATTAGATTAACAATTTAAATTTTAATTCAAGACTTTCTAATTTGTACATATCTAAATTATAAAATGTGTTCACTTTTACAGTGTATGATATAACTTAGCCAAACATCATTTATTTTGTACTTGGTAGCAGTCAGCTTGCTTTGGACTAGCCTTGATTTTATATCTTGGAGGTTAAACATGTTATCATTTCAAGAGATAAAACTGAGGAAACTATTGATAATTAAGCAAGAGTGTCAACTAGTTGCTAACAGCCTATCTGTGTGAAGTGAGTGTTTTATTAGCAGCACTTCTCAGTCCCTTAAAATATTATCATAACATGACACAGATGTTGTGTGGAGAAATTTAGGCTGATGCATTAAAGATTGAGTCGTTGCGCGAATTAACAAGTTCAAAGTTTCAATGATTTAAGGATTTAAACATTTTTGTCTGAATCCCAAAAGGTAAAACTGTGCCCTTCAAATTACTTGTATTGAGTGTTTATATCTCAGTTGTATTTATAGTCATCAAATGCACTGTTGAAATGAAGTAGCAACGGGGCAAACATTATCAAGGCACTAATAAACACAGCAACTTAAGCTCCACTATCACATCATTTGATAATTGAAATAGAAATAAAGTGATTTCATTCTAAGTGTTGTATCTAAAAGCTCACTTCCTCTGGTATAGTACATAGAACTATATTTGTGAAAAGAAGACACAAGATTTTATCTCTCACCAAGCTAGATAATTAAACCATGTGGAGGTGTTGGTGGGAGATGATGTAAAACAATAATAGACTGATCATCAAGCCTAATGACTTCCCCTTCCTCTCCATTCAGCTATACACAACTACATACACACACAGTGATTAAAAAATAGCAATAATTATGACTGACACATGCCAGTTTTTGCTCTGTTCAATCCCGTCTGAATGATTTAGATGATCTGTATACGGGAATGAATTATGAATATTTCCTAGATCTTGACATAAGCAATCCTAGGAATGGTTTGATGTGCCGAGAGCAGCTGTTGTCTCAGTTAACTGCAGGGATGTCACACGGTGGATGACAGCAAATCGTCTGTAATTGTACATGTGACAGCAACTCCACCCATAAAACTAGACTCAGTTAAGAGGAGGTTTTTTTTAAAAGTAACAATTACATTGGAGATAGGTTACCCTTTCTGAGTACAACTCAGATGCTGTAATGAAGCTGGTGCTGAAAAATAATGTTGCCAGACACTGAAACTGTTTGAAAATGTTTGCGCAAAAAATTGGAAGGCAAATATGAAATAATCAAGAAATTTATTTATATATATATATATATATTTTTTTTCCAAAAAGTTATTTAGCTATTTTCATCTCTTAATGAGACACTAGATAGTTTGCAGCAGCTTTAACTTCCAAAGGGTTGATGGTATTTGAAATATCATGTCTTAATTACCCTTGTCCCCAGAACAGAAACATAGCGCCAGCTGTAGACTGCAATCTAGACTACAGCTGAAAATAAACGTGCAAAATGCAAAGAATTTGTCTATAGTACAACAGTTCTTAATTAAGGTTTTATTACATGTACATAGGCCACTACTCTGGGTAATGCTCATGACATTTATTGTTTTCATTCTTCACTAAGCCAATAAGTTAGTACCTGGATGTTTTGAAACCAATTCTAGATTATGTTTGCTTAATAAATAAGAGATCCATTCTCTGTTAGCGCACTGATATTCTTAGTAATATCAGAAGTATGGCACATTTTGATTAGTTGCAGTAAGTGCAGAGGAAATACCATAAAGCTGGCAATTGGAATGAAACTGGAGAAAGAGAACTCGGTGCTTTTCACTCCATTGTTAGTGTTATTTGACTGATATTAAATTAAAACCTCACACAAATTAATAGGCACATTAAAATTGACACAGAAAACCTTGGCTTAAACAATTGTCTTTAGTAAGTTAGGAGTAGTCAAACACCTTGTAATTGGAAAACAGCATACTCATTTAAAATTACATTTATATTGTCATTTGTCAGGTGGATGCATATGTTACAATTAATAAACTTTAAACTATAAAATGCATAATACATCTTAGCAGATTGATCACAAAATATATTGAAACTTCTCTCCTTGTACCTGCAGTATCAAGGCAGACATGATGATGCAATTGGACTGTCGAGTATCAAACACTTGATTCAGGACATGTCAAAGCTTGTTAGTTTGATGGGTTCTAGATTTAAGACAATACAGATTAATTAAATTAATTATAAAATATAGATTTATAGAATTGTTAATGCATATGTTAAACACATGGGCAGTATATACCAGTAGACCACGCAAATAATTAAGGTCCTTTTTTGACTGTCATATCCCCTTTACACACATACTGTTGGTGGCATTACTTTAATTTAAGCATGGAACTTCAAATTTAGTAAATTATTCAATGATGAAATGTACTATTGCAAAAGTTCTGGTTATTTTTTTGTTATTTAAAACCTTGAATTGAAGTGATCACTACTTCACTGTAAGAATGAAGTCTTCTTAGTTATTAGCTGGGTTATATATTTCAGTTGTCAGGTATGAATCCTTCTCCAATTTCAATTTAATTACACTTACTGACAAATGTGTATTTTTTTTTTCATATTTTAATGATAGGTTTTGAGTTCCAGCCTTATAATTTTGATTCAATGCAATATTCAGTTGTATTCAATATGTAACCAGGGGTCAACAGACTGAATACAGATGCTACTGTTATAGTGTGTGAACTGGGGTTATGTAATGTGTGCGTGGATCAGTATCAAAGTTCTCAGCCTGAATATTAGCAACAAAACTGTGGTTCTTTACTTTATCAATATTTCTATTCTTTGTATGTCTCAATCTTCCTTGTGACATTTAAACCCAGGGTAATTGTGAAAAGTGTTGCATCATTCAGCCTTGTATCATAAATTTCACCTTGGTACATATTTATCCTAAGGTAGAAATATATGACAGCATGGAGATAAGAACAATATGAGAGTCCAGTTCTCAGCCCTTCCCTCTTCCTCCCACTGTTCCTTCATTAGTCAGAAATGGGGGGACTCCCTACAAGGCTTAAGAATCTGGATGTCTTTATTGACTGCACCCACACTCTGTATTACTGATACCTGTATTACAGGCTATCACCATATTTCACACAAAATTTATGGAGTTGTACCATTCTTGAAATGTTGTACCCTGGGGCAGAAGGAATTCATCTGCCTGGCTCCCCTGTGGTTTGTGGGATTCTGTCTCAGCCCATCCTGTCTATAAATTAGAACCAACCAGTCCCTCCCTGGATGAGAGATAAGTAACCATTGGTACTTGGGTGAACAATATGGCCATCAGCAAAACACGTTAAAAAACAGTCAGGCATCACACGGTGACTTTGAAACACCAATACAGGGCCAGCCCTCCACACCTCCAAGATTTGATCAAGATCCAAGATAAAAACCTGTGGTATCTAGACAATCTCTTAGAAGATAATCCTTGATGGCAGAGGAGATATATATTCAGTGGCGGGGTGGCACTATTCAATACTATCACCCCACAACTGTCTCTGATGGACAAAAGGGATAGAAGTGAAGAAGATGAATGGGGCAATATGGTGTAGTTGAAGTACACATCATCATGGCTTAGAACTATTAATTTCAAAGTTCTTTTTACAGGGTTTATGATATGTGCACTGATTTCTTTATCACATATCTGCCCACTACATCAAAAACTTCTTTATAAATGTATTGATACAGTAGGTTTGTTCCAAAGTGATACACTCAATGCACTGTGTTCTCTTTGGTAATTTGAACTTCAATGTTATCCTCTTTTCCCCTTTTGATGATATATAGGTTTATATCTAATGCCAAAATAAATATAAAAAAATACAAAAAAGATGCAAGAAAGCTGATATTGAGTCTTTACTGATCAAGTTCATTGCACTATTGATAACCTAACTATTTATTTTCTGTTTTCCTTTTATAAAAAAAATGTACAATTTTCAAAGTGAGACTTATTTTAAACACATCTCTAACATTCTCTTGAATGTATGCAAATCTTTTTTTTTTTACTTTCAGGTCGTTATGCAGTTGCTGATGCTAATGTGACAGGGGCGGTGTTGAAGAGCCCCTGGTTTGATCAGAGCGGCCCCTACTGCCAAGTCCATTTCTTTATGCATGTGGTTGGGAAGCAGGCTTTAATGATAAGGATACACACAGTTTCCAATGGCACCAAGACTCTGAAAAATGTCTCAGCTTTCTTGGAAAATAGGTGAGTTGAGAGAGAGAGAGAGAGAGAGAGATGAGTCACTTAATGTTTCACAAGGATAATAGAACACCAAAAAAAAAAAATAGATTTTTGAGGGAGATATTTGATAAATTTAGTTTTTCACATTTTAGATATTGACTTTTTGAAAAAATGCTATGAATGAAGCATATTTTCTAACATGTCTTCATATTGCAAAAAAAAAAACTTACCACAGGGGCAAAATAAGCCATTAATAATTAAGGTAGTGAGCTATGGTAGTATTGGTGATACTCTGTTGCAATTCGCCTAAGAGGTGTGAGAAATGACATCGTAACCAATTCCCAGTATACAGGGGGGCCTTTATGTGAAGCAGCGCTGCCCGGTACTTCCTTGCACCATTAAAAAAAAAGAAACGACAAGAACAAAGCTGGGAAAATAAAACAGAGGCGAAGATATTAGGATAAAAAGTAAGAAAAATGAATGACCCCAAGCAATGAAAAAGATCATACTGAACTGACACCGTTTAACAAAGCAATACATAAAACGACATGACAGGAACTTGTAGATTGTTACTACTTCTCTGAAAGTGCACTTGACTTGTTATAAGTACATCAAAGTTCGTGGCAGATCTTTACAAAGATTGGCTTTTGGCTGTGGGCATACAACTGAATAATATCTTTCTCCCCCTAGTCTGTTATTATTGTTATTATTATTTGTGCGAGTTCTGCCATGGGAATGTATATGTACAAGTGTTACTACATTGACTACACTACAGTGCCACAAGGCAAAAATCTCTAAAAGAATATTTTTATGACCAGACACGGGCTAACACTTTTATAACAACAGGTGATGTAATTCATTGTAGTTCCCTTGCAGCTATCGTCAGTCACTGGCCCATTGCGTGTTAAGATGAAGTCTTAATAGCTTCCGTAAAGAAAGGGGATCTCGTGTCTGTCTGGAATCTTTACTAGTGCATTCTCATAAAGGTTTTGACACTGTTAATGGAAACTGTCTGGAATTAATGTCAAGAAAAAATGAAATTTTTTTTAATTTAAATATTCTTAATCAAAAGGGTTTGCATTTGGTTTGGCTATATATAACAAACCCTTATATCTGCTACATCTTACTTTTGCCATGCAGCATGATGTGTGTTATGATGAAAGACAGAGGAGACATTAATATTGCATTTTTACTATGATTTTGTTGAACATAATTTCAAATGTACACACACACACACACACACACACACACACACACACACACACACACACACGTGCATATATGCATTTACGATGCATGGACACAAATAAAAATGTAAACTCTCTCAAAATGTTTAGTTTGTGAGTGTGTTGTTGGAGGATTAATGGACGTTTTGATATTAACTATAATACATTTCTTTTAACATATCACAGCTTTTAACAGAAAACCACACATATTAAATTTCTGCTTCAAAAAGTGGATCATATTTTGTTGTAAATAATCAAATTTTATGTGGACAAATATTAATGTGGCATGTACTGCTGATAGTTTTGCCAAACATATCATGCACAAGTGTTCAACATTGGCTACGAAGTGCTGACATCAAGACATGAAATGCACTTGACATTGGACGACTAATTTGTACACGTACACAGTGTTCTCAATTTTCCTTCAAGCTATCTTCTGGGTTATGAAGAAATTCAACATGGGCTGGTGTCCAGACACTCAAAATACTGCACAAAAATGATTGACACACTTCCAAAGTTAACTGTGCTCAGTGAAATAATTCTGGAATTATTATTATTGTCATAGGACTGTATTTAAATATAGATTTACAGTCCAAAATACCATTAGTTATCAATCTGTTACCAGGCTGAGTTTCTGGCCAAGATACGGGTAATCCAAGTACCATTTTTGAAACTTCCTCACACACTTTTCTTTAATTAGAATACTGCCCTAATGAAGCAAGCATTTCCAGGTTTCAGTCATCTCAATTCTAAATTAGATGACATTTCCTGATACTTTTAATTGTCCTAAATAGGGTGAAATGAGGAATTAGCTGTTTGGTGTCACTGAACTTAAGCGTGAGGTACGCAGTCAAAAAACAAGGTGATGTTTTGTGGCTGCAAGCAGAAACAAGCTACTCTGAAAATGTGGTAAACATGGAGAATGATAAACTGCTGAACACCTGTGAAAGTATTGGAAAATGCAAAGAGATAATACGTAAAACACTTTGACTGAAGTCAAATCTGCAGACGTTGAGTTTTATTGGTTGTTGCTAAATCGAATACTGAGTCTTGTGAAGGAAAAAATAAGCCCATAAACCTAAATCAAAATCAGTGCCAACTAAGACTGTCATCTGTAAAAATTATGTAAAATTTAAATTAAAAAAATCATTACACATATTTTGATTTCACATCACATGCACTTGCATACATCTGAGAAAAAAAATGATTTCATTTGGAACTGACTTGGCTTAAGTATCTTTTAAAATGATGCCAACTTGTAATCATCCTCATCACAATGTAAGGTGCTATTCCACTTTGGCCTTGACTGTGGCACGCTGGGCAATGCACATGTGGTGTATGTGCCAAGATGTCCCTGGCATGGCGTACTGGTGTGGCACCAGTCCTAGATCTTATCTTACAGAAGTGACTGTCTGATGAAATGAAAAGTTTCCACATTCCAATAACTCTGTGAGATGCGGAATAGATTGTCCTATTGAATTTTGAATCTATCTGCACAACTCCTCTATATCCCCTTACCTGATTGCAAGAAGAGATGGAGATCTTTATTGAAAGTCAAGCCTAAGATGATTTGTAGCTATTTATTTATGATCAGATTAATACCAGTGAACAGACAGTGATGTAATGATGGACTGGTAACAGATTTTGATTAAGACCCTGGATGAATTGAAAAGAAATTTAGTCCATTTATATTTGACCATTTTTCCATATCTACTAAATTCTCTCATCTCCAATCCCTCTCTTCTTTTAGATGCGGTATGAATGCATATCCTATGATGGTTTTAAATGTAAAAATTGCTGTCCTTGAATTTAGTTTGAGTCCTTACGTTTTTTCTAATGGTTAACAGATTTTTCCATTGACTTAATGTATTTTAAGTTGACTCAGTGCATTTATTGATTTTAGTATTATTTTGGGAAATTTTTCAGCTGGGAAGAACAAGTAGTGAATATCGGCCACATCAGCGAGCCTTTCCGTCTTTACTTCATAGCCCTGAGAGTGGAGGGAGATGATAGAGCACATATTGCAGTGGACACCATTACCCTGCCCAACTGTCACCCAGGTACGGAATTTTGATTAATTTTGATGTATAATTCTACGAATAAAACAAATCAATTTACTGTATCTTGCAACGATAGGTTATCTCAGCCAGTTTTCGTTATGATTGAAAACTTGCTGATATGAAGGCAGTAAAATTGCTGGGCTTAATTGAGTGGTTTGCGGCAGGTTTAAGGTATAATATAGATGGATGGATTTATTTGAAATGTATGATTTATATGATTTAAATTGAAGGTCAGTTTGTAAAAAAAAGTGAAAAATATTGATGGAGTTTGTGTAAAATAATATGCTGTTGAATCATGCTCTGATCTTAGGTGAGATTCAGATGCTCATTATCCTTAGCTACAGCTGAAAATATGTTCAGTTTATCTTACATTTATGAGATAACATATTTCAAAATTGAAAAAAAATAAAATATAAAATGCAATAGGTAATTGAAAAAAGTCTCAGTAGGTGTAAAGAAAAAAATTAAAGGCCTATATTGACGGTAATTTGTCCGTAAAGGGAGTGACTCCATTCATCAAGTGTAAGTTGTAAGAGGATCTGCGGATGAGTAAAGGTAGTAGTTTACCTGTCTTCAGTGTCAAAACTCACTTCCTACTATGTCCTGCTGCAGGCGTAGGAGGCATGAACGGATATGTGAAAAGGAATTTGTGAGAGTTAATACTGGTCATATGACATTGTGAAAAGTGAACATTAGTGTTTAATTTGCGAAGTTTAACACTTTGGCTTCCCTCATGTGGTATATGAATAAAATATGACATTGTAATTATAGTGTATTTTCTAATCTGCTGATATATTATATAACCAAGGCAAAAGCTTGGTCATCCATTTTCTCTACTTCCTTTTTAGCTTTAATCCACCTTTCTTTCTGTTTCTTTCAACATTTCTCAGGAGAGACAAAATTGGAGTTGATTCACTATGGGACCAGATTGCCTATGGCAGATTTAGTTTACAGTGAAAAAGTCTGAATAGTGTGTGGTTTGCAGTGTCCTGGATGTATGATTATCATTTTTTCAGCAATGTTAGAATTATAGTGCCTGCCTCCTATGGAGCTACTGTTAGCAATGAGTTGTACTGCCGAGTTCGGAATTTTGCCTGCAAAACATATTTTCATTGACTGTTATACACTGACACTCTGCGTTGGGGGGCCTAAGCTTCATTAAACAAACCAGTCTATGCTAATGGCCAGGTGCGTTGAGATGGAAAAGCTCAGGCGCTTAGAAGAAGTATTTTTATCTTTCCAGCTTGAAGCAAATCTTTGGAGACTATAGGTGACTGGGAGAGTCAAGCTTTTTAACCTTATTTTATTACTATGTTCATTATAATAGACATGCAATAAGGCCGTAGTGAATCACAGGCAACTGCATCAAAAAGATTGAAGGTATTATTAGGTGCAGAGCAGCCCTTATTTTAGCTTTTAATTTATATTTCATAGCCGGGGTAATTCTCACTTAGAACAGCAAGAAAGAAATTAATTTTGGAACTAATAGGGCACAGAGAAAATTACTGGAGAGTTTTCATGTGGTGGAATATAAAGTAGTATATTACTGATGTAAAAGGTTAGGAAGGGGGATCATATTACACTCATCTACGGTAATATCTCACCTTGATTTGAATGCTTTTTTAATCAATTTTACAACCCCAAAAAAGGTTTATTTATATTCCTTAAACTTTTATAAAAGTAATCTGTATAATGAGTGGCTTTTAATTCAGAATCTTGATTAGGGTCAGTAACAAAAATGTAAAAATCATGAAAAAACTGAATGTTGGGTAGATTAGTGAAGTGCCTTAGATTTGTGCGCAATTTCTGTATTGGACAAGTTTAAATTGTTGACGGGTAAAGGATCCAAAATAAAAATTGAGTTGATTGGTAACGAGTGCTGCATCATTTCAGGGTAAGATACCTTTATATCAGAATTATGTTGTGGTGGTAAGTTATGAAAAATCTACAGATAAAAATATGTTCATAAGAAAAAGTGCAAGAAACTATGCAGTTCAGTATTTTTCAAGTGTTGTTTGAATTTTTTACTGCCATTCTGGTGACAATTTCTATTTCTTCTTTTCATTATTTTTTGTAAATGTGGTTTCAAAACTATTTCTGCTATTTCTTCCTGGTTATACTAAAAATCTCTCATAACAAATTTGCTATAATGCTCCTTTAAAGATTATTGTTAATACTTGAAGGATGTGTCGTAATATTGACACTTGCCTCGCAGGCTGTTTAATGCCTAAGGCCGAGACGTGTGTCAGTTTCTTTAAGTGTCACTTTATGAGGCAGATGTCCCCATAAAGTCTGGTAATTTCTCCTTTTTCATTTTATTTTCACTTCACACCTGCGTGCTTCAAAAAAAAAAAAAAAATGGTGTCCCCTTTTCAGGGTCCAAGCTGTGACACATTCATGACCTCTCACTGTGAACTCCGCTGTCAAGTTAGAATGTGATTTATTCAGTTTGATTTATTATCTGAATGTAAATTTTTACTACAGTCTAGCAAATATTGAGTTATTAAAAAGCATAATAAATTACATAGTGGTCTTCAGTATAGAATATTAAATTTGTTTTTGAAGTAAAATCAATATGAAAATCCTAACCATTATGAGAGAGAGGGAACAACACTAAAATGAATTTTGTTACATATTGACGAAGTATATATGACACATGACAGAAAATGTGTCAGCTGTTGATGAGAAATGTTTCCTAAGTGTGATAACATGAGCTGGTTTCATGAAATATTGCCTTCAGAGATTTATGACAAGTTTTCTTGCCTAATATTACAATATTTCAATACACCATGTGTTGATTATTCACCAAATTTGTCAAGTACAGATTTTTGAAAAAATAGTCAACCTTGATTGAAAATAAGGTGGTGGGTGGTATAATGAAATGTAGTGCACTTGCTAGTCTTTTTAGTCACAGTGAATAATGTTTATAGTTGATTGTTCTTGGTAATATCTCATGTCCAGCCACATTTCATATATTTACTTTTTTTATTGATGTTATGGCTGTTGTAATATTTGGTCACAGACTTAATGACAGCTAAATGTGTGTAATGCCAAACATTAAAAACATATTTCTCCTTCAAAATTAGTCTCAACTGGGAGGGGCAATCTTGCATTGATTGCAATTAGCCTTTAAATAATCCTTAAAACATCTACTCTGGTCTTTTAAGATTAAAATTAGAAGCCCTCTTTCAAGCTGACAGTATTCTGAAAAGTCAGTTTAGAAACCAAATCAACCATTTTACATTACTTTATTTTTACTGAATTTTTGAAGAACTTGTATAGTATTTTAAGCTGGCCCTTGTTGAGGACTGTGTAATGGCGATGGACTGGCCCTCCTCATTTAACCTCTTTAAAATTAAAATAGTATCTATGTATGCAGGAACATGTTCCTAATACAGTGCAATTAAAAGTCAGTGTGGGTTTACTTTGATCACTGATTGCTGAGTTCACACATATATTTCTATAGATCACTGAGGTGCAGGGAGTAAATTTGATGCCCTCTTTCTTAAACAAATGTAAATTTTCCAGTGTCTAAAAATCGGTGCAATTTTCAGCTTAGAGTTCTTTTGTAAAACAAGGCTCGAATTCAGTATTGCATGATATAGGAAAGTGCCAGAAAACTGTGCAATTGTGTTAAGTTTGATGACAAAGACATGGAACATTTGCCTTAAGGTGTGATTGCCAGTAATAGCCATGTTCTTGGAATTAAAACAAATCCCCAGAGATCTGGTGTTGTTTCATCAAAGTAAAAGTGGGCAGGAGAATGGACATTATGCCACCTTTACTGAAAAACATTCTTGAAAATATGAACATAAAAATTCACCTTCTTGGAATAGCATCCCACAATTAATGGGTGTGATCTTTGAAACTAAAAGCTTTAGATGTACATTTCACGTTGAATTAATGCTGTTTTTAGAAGGATTACCTTTATGGCCAAATCTAGGTAATGAATGGTGGGTAAATATATCCTTTCCCCTTTATTCTTGTCTATTTCATTAAGGCACCGTGATTAAAAATTAAGAACTTGGAGCATGATGAGTTATAGGCGATTAAGATACTTTAAAGTTTGAAAACAGTTATGGCACAATGCTAAGTAGACATGAAAGTCTTGTTGATTTATCCAGAAATCCTGATATTTGGGCATTGATGCCCCCAGACACCCATAAATAGCTTTTTTTTTTGTTTGTTTTTCTTTAAGGATTCACTTTTATCTTGAGCCAAAGCATTAAACATTAACTAAATATCACTTGTGTGTTGTAAGGTTATAATTTATTATCAAATAAGAGATCATTTAATGGCTGATGAAACACATTACTTATGTTCATGTAATTCATAGCTGAGGTTGTAGTTTATTTATTGTGTTATTTCTAGATGTTCCAGTACGTGACACATGCCACCTGCACCAGTTTATGTGTGAAAACCAGCGCTGTGTTGACGGAGCTCAGGTCTGCGACATCAACACAGATTGCAGTGGAGGAGCTGATGAGCTGCAGGATTGTGGTGGGTTGTGACACTGAATGCTTGAAGCCTTACATTTCAATAAAGCATTGATTCACTGTCATGTCATTGTATAAGTTTTTTAACTGATAACTTATCAGATCCCTTTAGTCTACATGCCACAGTGTGCACAGTGAATATTTCACTTTTTCTTTGAAACATTATTTAGTTTTCAAAGTTTCAGTTGCTAAACTGTCGAACAACATCATTTTATTCTAGATGCCCTGCCCAAAAATGCACATTGCACATTTGAAGATGGTTGGTGTGGTTGGAGGAATGTGGAAAGAGGAGATCATTTTGATTGGAGTAGAAACAGGGGGTCCACCCCTTCCTTCTCCACGGGGCCCCAGACAGATAACACCTTGAAAAACAAGTCTGGTGAGTTATCACAAAAAAACATGTTTCTTCAAAAAAGCAATGTTAAAAAAAGATTATTTTTTATTTATAGTTTTATTAAGTTTATTCAAACTTAATATTAACAGCTGCATCAATCTTTATAAAATGCAAAAAAAAATCAAAATATTGGTTATGAAATAATTCTGAAAAAAAGGTTTTGATTAGAAGAAAGAAACTGATTTTCATAAAATCACGGAGACACTGAATATCTTTTAGAATAACCATTAATTAGGTAGTATTCTGAGCACAAAGAAATAGCAAAATAAGATGATGCTTCTTGGTCCTTGAGATATCTTCTGGACAAAAAACTACATATTCAGCCAAGCTTCTTCTAAAAGCAATTTATTGCCAGTGACTTATTGTCACCTGTGTCTGTTAACTGACATCTATTGGTCTGTCCAATAAACAGCTTATTGTCACAATGATTTCCATCACCACTGTAACAGCTTGAGTGGCCTTAATTCAAGAATAATTGTTTTTATCTCATACCTGTCAGTAACAATCAAGAACATACATGATTATTGTTCTTAATGTAAAGCAATACTGGCAACATAATATCAGTAATTGGTGTTATTTGACCTAGATAATAAAATATGCCTTCATCTTATCTCAATTTCAGCAGTGTAAATCATATTTGTTTCATTTGTACCAAAGATGATTTATCTGAAAATTAAAAGCCATTGTTTACAATAACTAGTGAACCGCTGTCTCATGTGTAATGGTCTTACACCACTTGCTTACTTACTTACTTACTTAAGCTCTTTGCCAACAGATCACACCTCTTGCCATGCACTATCTGTTCTCCATGCAAATCTCAATACTTGTGTATTTCTCATACAGCTTTTGTAACTTGTATTGCACTGCATAGCAATACATTGCATTATTTTATCATTCAAATCCATATACTATTTGTATATTTAAATTTTTATAAATACATTGTAGTCACTATCTATTTTGATATTCTTTTAAAGATGCATACAAAGCCAATTTTTTGTCACAAAAACCAACCAAATGCCAGCATATAGTTTCAAGTAGTATAACTAAGAGAATTACCAAAAGGCATTGTTTAATTTTACCCGAAAGTGATGTTTGAACAAATTTTTCTGCTGGCATTCTATGCTGTATGTCAATGGGGCAGGAAAGTAGGTCACGAATGTAGGTTAAATTTACAACCATAAATTTAAAGAAAGGAGCAGTCTAAAGGTCTTTTATGGCTGATCGAGTGATCTATTCAGTTTATCCCTTGGCAAGTCAAATTTATTTGAGTCATACAAAAATCTAGAAGAAGTGGTTTACATGTGTTACTGGGAATCCACACTCCACCGATGCTCGGTTCGTATGCACCTTTAAATGTTTTATAATGATTTTGTAAAATAATACAGCCAATCAAAACACTTCATTTTCTCCACTTCGCAGGCTACTATTTATACATCGAGGCCAGTAAGCAGCAGCCACTTGACACCGCCATCCTGGTCAGCAGCAGCTTCCCGCCCCCTCCTGCCATTAACTTTATACCATCATTACCATATTACCAGTCTTTTAAGGTAGGATAGCTCAGGATGTATGGCAGAGAAAGGTTCCCATTAAAGCCAGCAACTTGAGGCTTTTTCATGAAAAAATGTCCCAAATTTAACATAGTGTCTTCAAAATGGCAGCCATTTTAAAGATGGAGCTCAAAATTGACACGAGTCATGATTATCTATTGCAGAGAACTTATTTTTTAAGAAATGATAAACATACTGTATCTCTCTCTCTCTCTCTCTCTCTCTCTCTCTCTCTCTCTCTCTCTCATATATTAAAGAAATTCTAATGATAAGCATTCACTTGTAAATGTCTTATAACCAAAGTGCCTTTATTTATCACCTGTTTCCAATCCTTTTGTTATTTCCTCTCTAGTTGAGGTTCTTCTACCACATGTATGGACGTAACATGGGGCGTCTGGAGTTAGAAATGGTGGAGAATCGTGGCAGAACCAGAAGAAACCTGTGGAAGGCCGAGGTTGGCAGGAGTAGTGCAGCCTGGCAATATGTCGCCATCCCCTTACTTAACGTGACTTCAAAGTGAGTTGCTTATTTTTTTCTCCGAAAAATATGTTATTTGAAGGATTTGTAAAAATGTTCAGAATTTCAGTGATGTGTTGTTATCTAACAGTTAATATTTTTGAATTATTCCTTGCTTCCTCAAACAATTTGGTATATTTATATGTAACTGTTAATGAATCATGTTTTGGATCACACATAGATAGACAAATAAGAAAGTTTGGTAAGTTATATTCACTTTCTCCTTTGGTCTTATGTATATTTTCTTTCTACAGCATTTTTTGATCATTAAGAAACAAAACTAATACTTGACATTTATGATCTATTTCAGCTACACTTTAGAATTTGTTGCCACCCGTGGCCTGCGTTTCCGTGGTGACATAGCTATTGATGACATCTCACTGTCACCAGAATGCTTTGGTCTGGGTAGGTAGTAGAAAAAAAACATTGGTTCATAGATTCCATTTTCATTATTTAAAAGTTGATATGAACAGAAATCTGTTGGGCATGGATGCCTATCTATAGTACTATTTGTACTGAGACATACACATGGCTAGATATACAGTTATGGTATGTATCCTAACAATTAAACCTAAGGTTTTGATTTACATGATGTATTATCCCAAATTTCTCTATCTTTATTATAATCATTTTTCAGGTATTTTGAAAAATGTTAACCAAGCTGCATTTAAATCAACACCAAGACCAGAAAGTGACACTGAAATCATTGCTTCTTTTGGTAAGTTTTTTTACAACCTTGTTCTGCCGTAATACCATATTAGGCTGCATTTCATGATTGTCAGCACGAACACCGCAAGTAAGGGCTCAAGAGGCAATTATCTGGCATTTTCTTCTTCTATAGTTATCTCAAGGAAGAATTGCTGAAAACAGTGGAATGAAACTGTCATTAAGATAGAAAGATAGAAAAAATCTAGTGTAGAAGTTTACTGATTGAACATTCTGAAAGAATCCTCTGCTAAGTTGGTGTCAGACTTAATGTGCTTATCGTGTCAGTTAAAGTACAGTAGTATTATCCAGTTTTTAGTTTTATTATGTCAAAACATCATTTACTGGGTATTTTGTTTCCTGCATCAAATTGATATCAGATGAAGACCAGCTAAACCTCATTATTCCACTTTATTTACTCTCATATTGCCAATGAAAATTTTAAGCCTAATTTGTCAACTGGAGATAATCTGTTAGGTGTTAACACCCATGAACAAGCCATTATTAAGATCTTCCTTCAATTTCAGGAAATCTGTCGGTGCTTGTGTCCAAGGAAATCTCTCATATTATCACTTATGCCAATGAGAAAGTAAAGGAAACAAGTGAGTTATTTGATATCAGCTTTAATTGGCTCTGCTGTAAATTTAAAGCAAACAAACGTTATAATTGAAATGTGAAGCATTATTATGGTATAAGGTTGTCTGTAATGTAATGTGAAGCAATGTGATGTAATGTAATGTAGGATAAAATGCAAAATGTAAAAGAAAATATATGGTAACATTGATTCTTAATATAACATTGATTTCTTAATATATTTTCCCATGTTGTAATACATAATACCTGATAGGTAAAGTAGTGTGCAAAATGCATTATACAATTGATGCTATCATCCTGTAAATTTAGTTCCCATAGCTCAAGTAGTGCATGTGGATTCACATGTAAACAGTGTAATGCTGACTACAGAAATGTAGATACCAAATTAATAAATGCAGTGATGTACTTTATGTCACTGAAAGATTTACTGTAACACCCTTTGAATTGAATCATATCATGGAATCACACATAACCCCTGTAAAACAGTGTACCATGAAGTCATTCAACCCCCCCCCCCAAAAAAAAAAAAAAAAACAAAAAAAAAACACAAGGTACCTCTGGATTCACTTAGAGCCCATGTTACACTGGCAACCCCTTTCAACTCACAACCCGTGTTATACAGGGTACCTATATATATGTAAATATGATAATCCTACATATAACCTGTTCATATTCCAGCCTATAGGTTTACACCCTGTGGATCAAAGGGTGCCCATGGCCCAAATGGAGACCAGTGTTATACTGAGTATAGGAACACAGACATGAGGGTCACAGTGGAGGAGGGGGGACAGTTCACAGGGGCACAAGTTTGGACAGTTCCTATCTCAGGAATATACACGTAAGTTTATCAAAATAATTCTTTCAGTGATTTTTGCGCCAAATTTAAATGTGCATGAGAAAAGACAATTTTTTCCATACCAAGAATCATTGCTCAGCCTATTTTAGCATCTGGAATTCATGTTTTGTACCATTTTTAAATTGGTAATGTAGTTCTGAATATCTGGTCACACTTCCAGACATTTATCATTTTTCAGGTCTGAATTAGGAAAGATAAGTAGCTTTGCAGGATATATAAAGATATGGAAATATCACTATGGAACATATTCAAATGTGTATAGTTTGTCTTTAATGGACAGTTATCCAGTTTCTGATAACTTCAAACTTAAAACCCAAAAGGAAAAGGAAATAACATTTGCTAAATTGGTTGATTGACATATTTGCAAAGCCATTAATATAATGATAATATTATAATAATTTTTATATGTAATATTTAAATGCCTATATTAGATATATATTAATATATATAGTAATAATGTATATGAATATTGCAGGTTGTCTGCGTCAGGTGCTAGTGGGGGGTATGGAGTCAGGAGCCACACCCCGGGGCATGGGGCCACGGCGGCTGCCAAGTTCTATCTAAAGAAAGGACAGAAGATTTACATGGTGGTTGGACAACAAGGCGAGAGTGCCTGTGGAAGTGTGAAGGTAAGTGCATTTTCCTGCAATTTGTAAAATGCAAAATGTGTTTTAATAAAAATAGTTTCTCAGAGTGTTTCACCCTCTGTAACATATACTGATGTATTGCATTTACAATGATCTGGACAATGAAATGGTAAAAAATCAGTTGGAGCAAGTATGTTATTAACCCCCCACACCTCATATTTCCAGGAGGACCCAGCTGCTGCTAAGAGATGCGCTAGAGCCCTGCAGACAGACGCTGACACTGTCAGTAATGGCGGAGGTGGTGGAGGAGGTGGTGCCACCTATATATTTACGGTGAGTTTAAAAAACTGAAACCTCATCTGCAACAAAAATAATCATTTATAGAAAGTATTTTGTATAAATTGAACATATAAAAATTTTTCATTTACAGGATTCCATCTTATTTTGTCTGTTTTGTCTATCATAGCTACTACTGTATATAGGATTTTGCAATTTTTCTACTCGAAATATTTATGTATAACAGTAAAACTCGCTTATTATTGGTTGCTAATACAGAAATAAATTTTTGATGAATCAATATCTCTGTTTTTAGTTGTCCTCCAACTCAGAACTGCCGACCCTGTTGTTAGTAGCAGGAGGGGGTGCTGGCGCTGGATACTATGACAACATAGCACGTAATGCAACCAACACCAATCAGCTTGCTGGGAGAGGTGGACACGGAGTGGAAATGAGGGACAACCCTGGTGAGCATTTATGACTGACTCTCATTTAAGTAAAAAAAAAATGACTAAACATATTGTATTTCATAGACTGATGTAGACACTCATATTTTGCTTATTATGAAAATTTGGTACTTTGTGATGAAAGCTTGTTTTGATAATTTTTAAAATGACAAACGATATTTTTAAATATTTCAGCTGACTAATCAATTATATCTCTATTTGGCAGGTGCTGGTGGTGGTTGGAAAGAAACGTCACAACTTCTCCAGTCTGGAAACTCACTGCTAGATGGCGCCACTGGAGGGTCTAACTGCCCCAGCAGTCTGTGGAGTATTACTGGAGGATTTGGTGGAGGGGGCGGAGCTTGCACAGCAGGGGGCGCAGGAGGGGGGTACACAGGTGAGAATATTAAATTGATCATGGATCTTAATATTGAAAGTATACCACGTGTAGTGTCATGTGGACATGTTACCCATTCTGAAAGATAAGTAGATTTAATAAGTTTTCACAAGTCTCATTAAAATTTTTAAAAATCATTGTGCACATTAAAACTTTTTTTAAAAGTTTTCAACCAGTTACATTTTCATCACATTTCAATCAATTTAATTCTTTGTTCCTCAGGTGGGAACACTAGTTTTACTAACAGTCCGTATGATAGCGGTTTTGGTGGAACCTCATATATCAGCTCTCAGGGTATAGATATTACTGAAGAAACTGGTAGGTTTTTATTGAAATTGTCCTTTTAATTAGAAGGAACAAGTACAGTTTAAGCCCAGCTTTGACAGGGTATTAGAAAAGATCTGTGTTGAAGCAAAAAAAAAAAGATTTGATGTTCAATATTTGTCAAACTGCTTTGTAATACATAATATAGTGAAATTAATTTTGTCATGCGTTCAAAGCATAGACATGTACATAGTAACAACCCTTAGCTGAATTTTCATAGATTTTTTATTTTTTTAACTACTCATATAAGAAACCTGTGGTTCACACTTCTCTGTTGTCATATCCAGGTTTGCAGTCCAACTTTGGAGACGGGTTTGTCCAGGTTTACCTGACTGAGGAGTGTACCTGTGGTTACGACTGCAAAGTAGATGACCTCTCCTCTGACCTCTATCACTGCTACTGCCCAGATGACCACACCCTAGCACAGGACAACTCTACCTGTCTAGGTACCATATAGATTATTTTAATGTCAAAAACATGGTTCTCCAAATAATTGCCTTTGAAAAAAAAACAGACTACTAGATGTAATTTTAAAAAAAAATAGGCACTGATGAGAGAATTTTAAAAACAAGTTTCCTTTTTGATTGACTTTATTATTTTAAATGTGTTCTCCTAAATAGCAAAACTTTATTTCCTTGCTTTTGACTATGCATTAAAATGTATTTTTTGCCAAATAAAAGATAATAATATACATCTATGATTTGATGAGGTAGTTATTCAATTATGAATTGTTTTATGTGAGAGGGAGATTACTCTTAGTTTTGACTCAGTGCATTCTTTACTCACAAATCTGTCTGCTGACATCTATCCCCAGTCAGCTGTCGTGTACAGGAGTGACCACTTTAATTCACTGACCTTTCTGACATTTTCAGTTGTGCCCCAGTCACTGTACCAAGCTGACATTTCTGTCACTCACATCATCGCCATGGCAATGGGTGGGATAGCAGCTGTTGCCACGTTCTTCGCCTGTGTGGCTTGTGGAGGTGAGTATACAGCTGTCTATGAAGTGTTGACAGAATGACTTGGGTCGATTTTGAAATGTTTTATTGAAGGAGGTGGTGGAGGATTTAATAATTTTTCATGTATTTGTTTTCTTGATAGCAAGATGTATGAAGTAGGTTTGTATCTATCATTGCTTCTAGTTGTCCATCATATTAACAAAGATTGGGATTTGAAATGAAATTGGTATAAAAGAAAGTATTTATGTTTTCCTAGACATCAAGCCAAATTTTTTATACATTCTTTTTCTACTGAGGCCATAATATATCTTCAAATCTCAAAATTATGTCTATGATAATATTTTAAAGAAATAAGTTTGCATTAACAATTGAATGAAAAAAAATTATTCGTACGTTTCCAGTCCACTATCGCCACAGACAGATGGTCAAGGGGTCCAAACTGGACAAGGCACCACACCGCACTGACCAACAGCTGAGCCGACTCCGCCAAGGACAGATCTCCCTCCCTCTTCCCACAGAAATGAACCCAAACTATGACTTTGGCTTCTCCAGTGGCCAGCTGGCAGAGCTGAGGGATATCCCTAGGGATCACCTGAAGCTAGTCAGGTAGGGATGGCCTCTAGGGATGACAGGGATGGATTATAAATAAATTTTTTGAAACACTTTTGTATATAATCATATTTCAGTAGTTGATTTGGTTTATGTGAATATTGTTTTCATTTTAATATTTAATGGTGTTTGATTTTTTTGCAACTATTTACCTTTTTCTTCATATTCAGAAAATAAGAATAAAATCTCTTATCAATTATAACATTCATATGACTGAACAATGACTCTTATAATTATGTATAAAAATATAATGTGTATAATGTATTTTGACAAAACAGACATGTTATTCACTGAGGTTTTATCTGATCTTCCAGAGCCTTGGGTCAAGGTGCATTTGGCGAGGTTTACCAGGGCAACCTGTCCAACGCGTCCAGAGGGTCACGTGACATCCCAGTGGCCGTCAAGGTGAGAAATGATACATTGTATAACTTTTGATTATTTGATGTAATGACTGGTTTTATAATACAGTGATCTGTTTCAAAATGTAATAATCAGACCTATAGCAGAACAGCATAGAGTACATTAGGCGATAAGTTCCATATATTTTTAAGTATAAATGGAACTGACCATATATACTAAGATAAAAATATATAACCTCATACCTGTGCTTACACACACACACACACACACACACACACACACACACAGAGGTTTTTATGACTTTATTTACAAAAAGAGTCTCTCTATATAATAAGATGGTCTTTTGTTTCAGACATTGCCTTCTCTGTGCACAGACCAAGCTGAGATGGACTTTTTGATGGAGGCCATGATCATGAGGTACGGGGGATTTCTATAGTACCTCTTTTACCTTGGATGGATTATAAATGATGATTTAGTCTGCTCTTTTTCCTGAAATATCATGTTTTAAAAATTATTATTTAGTCAGCTCTTTTCTGCCTGGAATATTAAATTTTGAATTATAATTTTTTTGCTCTATTGCAGGGAATATAAATTTTTATTATAATTCATTCAACTCTTTTTCTTGGAATTTCAAAATTTTAGTTATATTTACTCAGCTCTTTTTCCTTGAACACATCACTTGTCAAGTAATGATTGTTTTTATTAATTTCACATTGAGGTTCTTTCCTTTTTTTAGCAAATTCCATCACCCCAACATAGTACGCTTTATTGGCGTGTGTTTTGACAAACACCCCCGGTTCATTGTGCTGGAACTGCTGGAGGGTGGCGACCTGAAAACTTTCCTTAGAGAAGCAAGACCCAAACAGGTAATAATTAAGTTCTCTACCATTAAAAACAAATTTGCCTGTGGGAACCATAACTTAACAAAACTGGTATAACAGAATTCATTGCTGAATGAAGGGGAAAGGAAGATGCTTTAAATATGTATATTTGAATCCATAAATTTATGTGACAAATGTAAAGTTAGAGAACACATACAGTAGTACCCATGACACCCCTCTGTTTTTCCAGAATGAAGCCCCCAAGGTCAGTATGCTGGACCTCCTAAAACTGGCCATTGATGTGGCCAAGGGGTGCCACCATCTTGAAGAACACCACTTCATCCACAGAGACATCGCGGCCAGAAACTGTCTGCTGACCAGTAAAGATGCTGACCGCGTGGCCAAGATAGCTGACTTTGGCATGGCAAGAGATATCTACAGGTAAGTGAAGGGCTTTAGGAGTGTGTTAGATGTGATTGTGTTGGGTTGTGATGACAGGAGTGGTTTTTATGCCAGCAAAGGACATGTGATTAGATTATTAAATCTGAAATATGCCATTCTGCAGTGGTTCTAAATGGTCGTCCAAAGTCAATCCAAAACTCATTTTTCATTATTCAAGCATCTTTGTTCACCATCTTCAAAATTATATCAGGTGAAGCACTAGTCAAAGAGTTATGGCATAATTAACAGAGAAATGTAAAGATGATATTTTACATATATTTTTGGAGAACACGTATTTTAAAGAAATTAACAAATGTGACATTACCTTACAGAGCTGATTACTACAGAAAAGGTGGGAAAGCCATGCTGCCAGTGAAATGGATGCCCCCAGAAGCATTCTTGGATGGAATTTTCACTTCAAAAACTGATGTCTGGTAAGTTTTGAGCAATATGTAGGTAACAGTAATATAACAGTATAATGTTAATGCCTAAGGGCAGTTTTTTAGTTTGTAGCTGCTATTGTCATATCTTTTTACCAAGTACATTTAAGTGCTTCATCAAAAAAAAAAAAAAAGATTTGATTTTGCAAGTTAGTTTAATGTGAATTCCTCACGGTACTCATTATTTTATCTATATATTAATTTTTTCAGGTCTTTTGGAATCCTGCTCTGGGAACTGTTCTCTCTTGGCTATATGCCGTACACAGGGCGAGGAAACCAGGATGTCATGCAACTAGTGACATCTGGTGGACGTATGGATCCCCCTGAAAACTGTCCACCTTCAGTGTAAGTATCCCTGCAGTGGTGAATCTAAACATTGCTATGGTATTTTAGAGGGAAGTATTTAACGTCTTTTGAAATGACACAAAATGTTATTTTCATCTGTGAAGTAACAATGTCACCTAAGTGAAATGATTAAGAAAAGTGTGATGATAATAACACGTTTCATTTGGTTTTTCTTTCAGTAATTCAGTTAATTTTGCTCTTGTTTTTTCCAAAAAACAGTTATAATTTAATTTTAATTTGTTTTTTTAATTATTATAGATAATATTTAGTTTTTTATTGATACATTAGCTTAAATCCATCTATTTTTCCATCTTCCAGATATGCTATAATGGTACAGTGTTGGCATGGGGTGCCTGAAATGAGACCAAATTTTGAATCCATCATCCACCAGTTAAACCAGTGTCTACAGGTAAGATAATTCACCTCTTGGCTCTCATGATGTAATGAATATCTTCAAGATCAAGAATACAAGAACTTTTAATCAAAATCAATGCTTTAATTGTAAAAAAATTGTCAGAGTTTATACCAATACTTCATTATGACGGTATAATTATTTTTCTCTATAAAGGTACTTCAATGTAAATAGACATAATACTGACAATATGTGTTGCATACTTAAAACCCTGTAATAAATCTATTTGAAAAGATTGACAGGAATTTCATTTTTCTATTTTCTAGGACCCGTGTGTGGTGAATGGTCGTCTGCCAACATTCAACATGCACCACAACCCAGAGCACGACATAACGATCATGCGCCCACACTCCAATGACCAAGTGGTCTTGACCGTCAAATCACGAGCTGCCAATAACGACACATCTGCCCAAAGCCAGGCAGACTCTGAGGACCCCAGTCAGCCATTACTGAGCAGTGGCTCTGAGGAGGAGGCGACAGGGGTGTCACAGCAGGAGACACCACAGGGGGGAGAGGTCTTTGACCAAGGGGTACATCACTATACAGAGCAGTTCAGTGGTCAGCAGTCCACCCTACGGAGCCCCTTACCTCCGCCCTCACCAGATCATGACATGTTTTCTTATGTATCTACAGCTCTACAGCAGATCCAGAACAGACAAAGCATGAGTAGCACCAGCAGTAACACCTTCTCTGTCAGTGCAGAGATACACCATGGTGAGGAGGAGGGGGGAGATGAGGACGAGGAGGAGGAGGAGGATTTCAATAGAGGAGACAGTAGGAGGGACTATCATGTATCACAACCACTGTTACCAACTGTGGTGGCTCAGTCTCTGTTACAAGTGAATGATTCTCAGCCACTCAGTGTCCAGAGGTCAAGTCAAAGGTCACTCAGTGACCCGAGGTCAGGCCAAAGGTCATCCTCCAATGTGTCCAGCTTGTGTTCAATGGATCTGAGTCCGGGTTTCACCAGCCTCAATTCCTCCCTGAATCTCACTCCCAGTGTGCATTCCAGCAGCTCTTCTGTGTTCTATGCCAGTAAAACAAACACTAGGTGCTCAGACTGTAGTCAGGAACAGAGCACAACCACCACTGGTGAAAGGTCCACTCCTGTGAGTCAAAGGCTTTCTCAAAGTCAATTAAATCTGAGTACAGAGCAGGGGACATCGAACAGTGCTCTGGACAGACCTTATTTATCTAGGCCCTGGTCACATGACTCGTCTACCATACCCAGCCAGGTGCTGGTACGGCTGACGGCCATGCAGAAAGGCAACGATAAACACAGGAGTGATTCTGGTGTGGATATGGACAACAAATCAGACACTGTCATTCAGCTGTCAGCCACTGAGGATTGTACTTGGATATAGGGGAATTTAAAGTTGTCAGACATTGAATTTGAAATTAAGGGATGATTGCCCATGCTAGTAAATCAGATACTGAAAGTTATGAATCAAGGAAGATTAGATTTATGAGGTTTAGGGTATGATAATCGCTGAGCGAATGTTATGATAGTGTTTAGAGGCACTCAGAGCTGGTGCAGATAAAAAGTCAGTTACACGTCTCATATTGTGAACATTTGTAATTAACGTTAATTAATGCTCCAAATAACTTGATTTCAAAAATTGGAGCAAGAGTATGATAAACATTACATCAATCAGTATTACAGAGGATAAGGTAATTTTTTTTCAAAATATTATCTATAACCATTTGATATTTTTCCATGCATGAAAAAAGATTGGTCTGATACATACATCAGTAATTGTCTTGAAGGGTAATATGAGCTTTTATATAGTAACTGGTAAAGTTGTATAATCAGTCAGTTGAAACCCATCAATTTAAAATGATGTGATTAAATTGAAACCAGATACAACATTGTTGAAATAATAACTGAAAAAATTGTTTTTACTGATATCTTGTTTGTGCAGATCTCACATTGTTATGATGCTTATTGTTAAGTTGTGTGTAAAGCTCTTTGTATTGTACAGTATTTCCATATCTAATACCATAAAGTTCTTTATATCCTATATGTTATAATAACAGTTGTTTTGTATTTTAATATTCATAAATTATATTAGGACCTAGTCTCGGGAGATTCTAGGGCTTGGAAACTAATTTAATTTAATTTAAGTCATTGTTAGTGATTCTTTAAAAGAATGACTTAATTGCAAAAAATGGCAAGGATGAAGCATCTCTTATAAAGCTGAGGTGCTGGTTGAAAATGATTATTTATTATGATTTCACTACTTAATGCGGTTTGTAGTGGTAAGCATGATCGGATGTGTAAATAGTTTTACTTTGTATCTGCTCTTTAATGCATTAAAATGAAAATAAAAATTAAATCAAGATCTCATCACTTTTGAGTTCCAGTTTTCTGTGTTATTAAATTTTATAATTTGTTATATTAAGCCCATTCTCAAAAACGGATAATGAAATTTCTTGGCCAAATATTGTATTTTTGGCGAATTACAGGGTGTGACAGCGAAGTGTGTTGACTGGTTGGAAAATAAGCAAATCCAGTTTACTTTCGTTTTGAGAAAACAAGGTTCTACAATACGTTTAATGCGACCCACCACGTCACATTCCAAAGAGTTTGTCATATCAATATTTAGTAGAAATGCAATTATTGAGAGTAAAATGATAATAATAATTTGTTTAGCATATTAAAAAAAACATTTATAAGGTCTCTAACTGCTTGAATAATAAACATCTACATCTTTCATAAATGATATTTTATATTTGATTATAGTGTCATAGACATTGTATAAACGTTTGTTTATTAATTAATTAAATTAAGTCCGAATACCATAAATCTTGATTTTGATAAAAACAGAGAGCTTGGGCGCTTTTTTAATTACTTAATCAATACTGGTGCCATTAAGAAATTATTTGTTGAAGTATAATCAACGCAGTGATTACGAGATTCACTTATTCATATATCACACATAGTAAGTCAAAGGAAAAAAGGATTTGAAGATTCTGCACCCCCCCCCCCCTCCGAACAGCTTCAAAGCTAAGAAATAAAATTTTCTGCAATTTTTTTTTTTTTAATCTTCAACTAATGTAAATATTTTTCTTGAATGTAATTTCCAATCAACAAAGATATTATATTTACAATATTTGAGAGCCAAAAAAACGTTTTTTTTTTAGAAAACAATCGTATTGTGAGTCGGATTTCATGAATGTATTGCAATCTTGTCTTTGTTCACAATATCAATAAGTAAAAATCATCGCTCCTTTTTTACGGCCACAGCAAGCCATAATCACATTAGTGTCCCTTTTCTAAAATATTTTGCCAACTTCATAAACAATTTCGCAAAAATGATATGAAAGTTGAAACTGTGATACTGTTTCGTTTTCAATGGATTCTTGATTTCTAAGCTCTCGTAACTTCGCTGTTTCGCTTTCTACACCCACGTCAACGTGCTGAGTGAGACAACCTTTCTTTTCCACAATGGACAAATGTTTATATACCTTTTTCGAAACGAAAAAGCCAAAACTTAGAACTGAATGTGCAACTACACCGTTCACGTTATCCCTGGGGAGAGATCGCAAACATTCCGCAGTGATTTTAAGTCCTGTTAAGATGTTTTAGATCGCATCGGTGTCGAAAAGTTCAAACAACGAACCAAACGACCCAGCCTCCAGCTTTCTCAGTAAAAAAAAATAATAATAAGAGGGAACCGCTATAATGCGTTGTTAAATTTAAGATCATCCGATGACAGCTAGTAATATCCTTTGTGTCTTTCCTCTCTGACGTTATGGTGAACGATACTGGAGGAAATGGCGGATTCTGGTTGAGACATAGTAAACCAGAAAGTGAGTTTTCTTGTCACATATCATTAACTTTTTACCTGTTTGCTTCCCCTGTGGTTGAGTTTCATAAAGATAATACGGAAAACAAATTTCTAAACGGAACAATTAAACGTTATGAAAGGACGGTGGTTTTCAGTTTTGCAACAAAGGTAAATATTTATACCTATTTCTCCGACCTTGTTCTTTACGTGATCACCAGAATTTTCCATTCTAATTTGTTATTCCACCACGCCATATTTCCTTATAAGGCAAGCTCCCAGAGCTTCGTTTTCTATTAAAAACCTAAAATATAAATTATAATGTGCTTTACATCATACTTGGATCGTACCATTAGTTCAGTTCAAGTTTGTTTTACATTGATGGAAAATTACATTTTGATGATGAAATTAACTAATCACATAAAACTTTCGATGACTTTTTTCATCCTTTTACCATCCTTGTTTAATACTTTTTTTCACACGAAGGCGTAAGCAATTAACATTTCAATATATATCGATATACTGTATAATGGAAGGTCATGGGAAAAATAAATTTGAAATTTACCATGTCTTTGCCCTCAATAAATAAATAAATAAATAAATAAATAAATAAATAAATAAATAAATTAATAAACAAACAGATAAAGTGTAATTCATACACATCAGATTACTCTTACAAAAATCATCGATTACCAGACCGGATTTTTTAAAAACTTCCAAGTGATCTTTCTTTGATAAAAGGATAATTTTCACAGAAGTCAACACTTTTAGTGGCGTTTTGCAATTTGATAGCCAAAAAGTTTCTTTAACCCAGTAAATTTTGCCATGTAACGGTTGGTTACATGTTTAAGTTGTATAAAAATCCCTATATATTGGATCTCTCTCTCTCTCTCTCTCTCTCTC
>NW_019775495.1:6976-39300 GCF_001039355.2 Lingula anatina
TTATCTTGTGAGGCAACCTTATTTACCTCAATAAAAAAGTACATTCCCAATTCTTCAAAGCAATGGTTCAAAAATGAAATATCTATACATACCAATTCCCTTGTTTTTCCTAAGGTCTTACTGCTACTGCTATTCCAATCATTGATGACCTTTGTGCACTTGGTGACCCCAAGATCAATGACCTGCTGCAGAAGTATAGATGGCAGTGCAGTCAATGGCAGGTGTGACCACAGAACCAAGTGGTTTACTGGAGGGAATGTTTGCAAAAATGCCTCCTGGAAAGTGTAGTGCAATACATATAATGGTATTCACATCAGAAACTCTGCATTAATTTTGGTCAAGTACTTAAAAAAGATTTTGTGCTTAAGCCTCTTAAATATCATATGTACATATGTAACCATGAACTCCAAAATACATCAGTCTCTATCAGAAATTTACTTGCCTACGGGCCCTTGAAACCACCAAGATCTTACAGTGTACAGACCCAAAGCAAAAACATCGGCATTTTCTGAGATATAATTTTGGTTTGGTAGCCTCACGACAGGGGCTTTGGGGGCCACTCAAGACTGATTTCAGGGAAAAAAAAAAAAAAAAAACTTTTCGGTTTTAAACAAGCTCTGCTAATTACACATATTTCTACAATTTTTATAGGCTGGCTAAGATTTTTCGTGGCATATATCATGGGACCAGCATGTTGTCAGATTGATACATTATGCAGATTTCTTTTTTCAAATTAATTATTATTATTATTAGCAAATATACGAGCCCTACCTGGTGTTCCTGTGCCTGGAACTTGACCAGTCTTGTGAACAGTGCCACCAGGTGGAGATACTGTACACTACAGTTCCACTGCTGGCTGTCTATTAACTTAGCTACCAGACAGATGTGGGCGTGACATACCTCTGCTGTCCCATACCTGATATTGATGGGAAAATTGTTAAAAATCCAATGTCTAAAAGAAGTAAATATAATTTGATGTTATTCTGAGTGTATTTCAACCATTTTATACCTCTTAATGAAAATATTAAATCCATTCAGACTTCAAACATAAAAAAATTGATGCATCTTATTCTTATTTCATTACAAGCTGAGTTATGCAGAATCTACTGCATTAATTACTGCAAATATATCACTGGGCATTCAGCAAAATATCAGTATATAAAACACTCAATATCAAATCACTCTATTTACCTGGCTACAAAACACCATACATCTATGGCAAGTAATGCACAATATAAGTTTCTGCCAAGAACATTCTCTAAAAGGCACTTTTCCTGAAAGCGGAGGCAAATCTTCATAACTTTATTTTTCAAACACATGTACTAAAAGTTTGTTACAGGCTGATCTAGAGTAGCAGAATTAAGATAGAGGGAGGAGGGGAGAGAGTGGGAAGGTTGAGGGTCCGTTTTAAAATACAAAATCCCAATAGAGAAGGGACACACATGATAGGAAAACATATTTTAGGTATATACATTCTCATTATTCACAGTAATACAAGCAAATCAGCACAAACAATGTTTATAATACACAGTATTGTTAAAATATTTACAAAATTTCAGCTAACTAAAAAAAAAAAAAAATTCAAACCGCAGCATTTGTTTCTTCAAGATAAAAGAATTTGAGCTGTTAGCTGTTAACTTACCAACACATTGAAGTGTCTGGCAGATAAACTGCCCACAAAACCACACAGCCTGCTGCAGATATGCTCGTAAAGACTCACTTCCCTGAATATAAAATAACCAATGTATAGTGAAACAAAGTTCATTTTACCATTAAGAATCCTAGTTGACTTGGAATTAACAGGAGGTACTTATTATTATAATTTTTTTTGGTCAAAATAAATAACATCTAATAGCATTTTGCACAAAAATTATGTAAGTGTTTGTTTTAGTCTTGATTTACCTTTGGGGCTTTCCATTGCACATAATCCCAGGTAACTTGACTGGTAATGACAGTTCTACAAAACCTTAACAAATCAAAATATTCTGGTCAACTCCATTATTCACAGTTCTCATCATCACATTAACTGTAGCAGCCATACAAGTAATTAAAAAACAATCTCAATATTACAGTTTTGAAGGTGCTTCATAATGACTGGACAATAGGCCCAGCATGTATACAGAACTTTATAAAAAATGTAAGATACAGAGACAATAATATCCAAGCGACATAGGTGTTTACTGTTTTAAAAACATCTTACAAATAAGGGAGATCAAGTTTAACATCTAACCTTATGTTTAAAATTAATCATTCAATCATACATCTCATTAAGCAAGAGCCAGAAAGACAGAAACAATCACGATACAGTTCATAAACCACAGATTCTTTTGTCCTCTGCCAACAACAAAGACCATAGAAGTCGCTGTGCAACCAAGACAAGATATTTCCAGGCTACAGTTTACTCCACTTACAGTTTGCTACAGAGCTGAAGAGTCCACTTAGGATGTTTTCCCTAGGTTTATCCTCTGGGTAGAGCCTTGGTGATGTCCACTGGTCCTTTACACCATCTGAAATATTTGAAATCAAAAATATAAATTCAGCAAGACATGAAGATTAATATGCACATGTCAGCATTTTGATATGAATTCCGTAAAACACGAATGATAATTTATTTTGACAGAAAAGTAAAAGAAAAGGGAATTCCCTCATTTCATAAATAAGGGAAACATTGAAAATTTTGCAGTAATTAAATGTCTTGTAGGCCCTCAGCTAAAATGATTAAATACTCAGTGACTACTTGAAAAGAAAATAACCATCCCAGTGCAATTTAATAACGTCATCTTTCAATGAGACCTTGGTCAACACTGTGGTAGTGTAGCACTAACCTGTACATCTAGGAAGTAGTCCCATTACTCTGACCTGCAGCAAACACTTCGACAGACACATTTCTTTATCAAAACCTGGAAAAATTGGCAGATTGCAAATATTTCAAGCCTTGAAACTGCTTGTGCATATTGACAAAATATAAAATGACATGAATTTTAATTTTTTACACATTAATTGCAGTATTTGTAGGCATTTTTATGTTCCATTTCAAGAAAACATTTTTATGTCCATACAACAACCATCTTTACTTTTACCGCCATGTTGAAATCTGTGCATAGCATAAAGCTTTCTTCATCACTTACCCTCAGTATCCATTAGGCACTCAATGAACTCTCTGTTACCAAGGAGATGTGTTAACATTGGCTCTGTTGCTATAGTAACTTGTCTCTCTATGTCTTCTGTGTATTGTTTAGGTATGCTGGGTGCAGAAAGTGATGGGGGCATGTGCCTGGTAGGATATAAATAAATAAATAAATAAATAAATTTCTGAGCTGAAAAAAGTTTATCCAAATATCGGGGGATTTTAAATGTTAAAATTTTGAATTATACCGTACTGAGTATCCACATCCAAACAAACCTGTGTAGCTCCTGTAACAGCTGATACAGCTCTCTGACACAGTTGCCAAGGTAACCCTCAAATTCCTTCACCAGCGTCACTAGAACTTTCATCTGGAAACCAGCGACCTTGACAGACTTGGAGAATGCTTTGGGGTCCCCGCAGCTGATTTTCTGATGTATAAATAAATACTTTTGTAGGTACATAAAAAGACTGGCACTCTTAGTATATTAATTGCAATGTGGTTACTGACAGAAAACTAGCTTAAACCATGTAATTACATACATACTAAAGGCCCCAGTTAAAGCACAAATTTCTGGTTCCATAAATGTGATAAAATTTTTTTTAATGATTTCAATAGAAGACAGGCTGTTTAAAAAAATATAACATTAATAAAAGCTGTATTTTTATATAACATTTCTAAAGGCTTTCTTCATTTTGAAGGCTGTATTTTAAAACATTTAAAAAGATGGTACTTCCACTAACATTTCCCTCCTTATCAGTCTGTGGTGCAAGTTGAAACAAGTGCCTGAACAAAGTGAGCACCTCCAGACAGAGTGACGTCACCAGCACAGACACATCTAGTCTGTTTCTTAGAGAATCTTTGTGCTGACATGCTAGTCTGAAAAAAAAAAATAAATAAATAAATAAAATAAATAAATAAATAAAAATATTAAACGTTTTATTTCCATGTTCTTCACTATGGGTAATACTGTGCTAGTTTATGATTTTTATTCATCTTTCAACTTGGTTTATAAATAATAATAATGCACAGGGACTTTCTGCTGACATAGTAGTTTGGAAATAAAACAGAGAAAGCTACATGGATTAAAATGATTGGTTTGTGATGTCATTAATTTCTTCAACACTCACTTTGACACTGCCTTCCACGTGGTGATGGTGATCTTGACGTCCAGGGTGTTTACAATAGCACATAATTCATGCAGATTGAGGAGAGCTGGAAAGTAGAATAAACCAATCATTTAGTCTGTACATAGTTAATATGGCCATTCTCAACTCCAGTATCAGGTGGATAGAAATGCACATGCTGATCAAGTGGAGGAAACTGAAATATTGAACAGTTCAAATAGAAATAGAAATGAAAAACGTTGTAATTGCCTTTCAAAGCAAATCTAAGTTGAAAAATTAAAAAATTTAAGCTAAGCTGCCTCTCACAAAATATCTATAAGGTCACTTCTCTCATTTTACTGACCTTTAACTAGGCCCCTACAGCAAGCTCTGATCGTCTTACCAATAACTTTACTCTCTCTGGTGACAGCAGTCCATGAAAAAATGTCTACTACATTTATGAGGAACCAATCATTCATAAAACACCCCTAGACAAATAAGGCAAAGTCCACCTCACAGAGTTAGCTATACCCTTTTCTGTCTAGGATCAGCCCACAACTATTGGGCTTTGTACAAAACCAAGCCGATGTCTAACCTTACCAGCACAGAAATGCTCAATGTCTTCATCACTTGAGGTGGACCCCAGCACCACCTTATCAAGTAGGGATATGAAGCTCTGAAACGATATCCAATTTAAAGTTGGGACTTTATCTTGACTGAAACTTCACCCCACCCATCACCCAGTGTAAAGATAAATTTTCAGTTTTGTTAAAGACCTACAGGCAAATTTTAATTTAAAAAAACTATACTAAAAGCTCTCCTCTATTTAACATTTTGATAAAAAATAATAAAATAAGAAAGCATGTACCACATCCATATTTTCATGGTGACAAATATAATATCCATTACAAAAAGGCTGTGTAAATGTGGCAAAAAAGGTAAGCTCTATACTTGGCTGCACATACCATCTGCAAGCTGTGTGTCTTCTTAAATATGGCAGACAAACCCTCTGACAGCATCCCCAGCAGGTCTCCATACACTGATGAACTGGTCTGAAGAAAATGATGTTTTATTTCTTTCCAAAATCAAAATTTTTTAAACTGCTAGCGACGTGGATTTTAGAAATGAGATATGTCACTGTGATCTTCTAGTTTTATAGTCCTGTTATCTATTCGACTAATTGTATGCAGAAATCTACTTTCCAATATACATTTATGTCTATGCTAAAATTTATATAAACACAGATGAAGTTTCATTTCTACATTAAGAAGTAGTTCCATCAAACTATGGAAATTGTCTTCAAAACAGCAGCATACACTCATGTAATTGATAAGCTGTCAATCTCTCAAAGTGTGCCAGTACGGACTATCACCCCATTTCCATAGATTTTTAGATCGATCTATCCCTGTGGGGAGTCTCACTAGATTACTGTCAGCTTGGCCGGCTTAAGCGTCTGTCCCGCCTACTAAAAGCTGTAAGGGGGTAATTAACTATGGTGCCCGCTCGGCTGACTGCAATTTAGCGTGAACCCCCAGGGAGTTAAGTCGATCTAAAACTTAATCCTTAGATCGATCTAAAGCTCTGGGAAAGCACCCTATGTCATTAAAGTATACTGCAAGATCTAGATCTACAAACCTTGCAGTGTTGATAAGACTCCTTTAAGATAGAGAGTACCACCTTGGAGAGAGACAAGAAACTAGAAATTTCAACTTCTGAATCGCCACACACACACTTTACACATTGCTCTATGCTGTCTATTAGAGTGGATGCCATCTGAAAACGGATATAAACTACATAAATAAAAAGAGTGAAAAATAATTTGATAATAAAAAAAACTGAATAAATCAAAAATTAAACACTTTGACACACAAACTGTTCATCTTGAGATAAACTATTGGAAAAAAAACTAATTTATAGAACACACTCTCAAAAAGATCAAATATATGAAATTATTTGAGATAAACAACCCCCATGGCTCTGGTATGACTGAACTGAGAAAGTTCAACACTAAGACATGTCCACTTTACCTCCAACTGCTGAGCAATTTCCTCCAATATATCCCTGGAGTTGTTCTTAACCAGGCTCGCAACATTTCCTAGAAGTCTGTGAAAACTCTCCTCAACCTGCACTTGCCAAGAAAAAAAGGTCATATATATATATTCAATTTTGTAAGATTGTTTTGTGAATTTTACTTTTCGGAATTTTTACTGATTACCTGTTTAAAAAATCATAAGTTATAGAAAATGCCATATCGTTATTAGGGTAATGTGCTTCTTTATATCTAATAAATATAAAATTCAAAATGATTTTCTCTGTAAAACATTACTTTATTTGCTATCTTGCTAAATACTTGTTTCTCCAGATCAGTGGAGGGAATGTGGGGGACCAAGGACTGGCAGAGCAACTTAAGGAGACCTGAAATAATCATTTAATACAGTAATTAGAGGTAATGCTGCACATTAAGCTGGCTATGAAATACAGCAACAAGAGTGAATCTGCACAATCAGCTGGCTATTGTATGCAGACACAAAATGAATAAATAAGTAATTAAAAAAATTAATGTTAAAAATATATAAAAGGGGTTAGAAATACATTTCTTTAAAATCTTCAAGACAATTTAAGATTGTTTCAATTAAAACACCAAACATGTGACATTATCATACCTATTTCCTTCAAACCATCCTCCACTGCAGAAAAACTGTTCTAAGAAACTTAAGGAAAACTGATATATTGGACAAAATTTAAAATCATCAAGACTTCAGTATTGTTCGCATACTACTCAATATATACTAGTTAGAAGGGATTTTATCTATTTTACAACTGTGCATTTTATATTTGTGTTGCAGGTTAGAGAGCTTATAAATGTAAAACATTTTCGTGATCAATAAATCATTATTGTTATTATCATCATATAAACATCCAGTTTGAAGACCATGTGTAAGATAAGTGTCTGCACTTGACATGTTCTACCCCTTTAAATAAATTTTATTATTATTATTATTATTATTATTATTATTATTATTATTCCAATCCACCACTGAAAGGATACCAGGAGCTCTGGCAGCACCTCCTGCCATCTGGCCTGACATTCCGTCTCCCTCCACGTCCCAACCTCATCCAGCATGGAGCTTTGAGACATGATCTTTTGAGAAAAGCCTTTATCTGTTTGTTAGCAAATTCCTTTTAGAAAGGTTTCACTGAATACAAACAAAATGTGGTATCTTCATTTTATTTAACACAAACAACCTTTTGTTGGTTGCTAATTATCTGACAAGATGAAAGCTGTTTGTCTGAAAAGATGAAACAGAAAAGTAAACAGACTATTATAATTTTTAAATGCAACTTAGGTGATTAAAATAATCAACCATCCATGCTTGATAAATCAAGATTATTGACATTATATTTATTGTGCATTTCATTAATTTAAATGTATAAATAATAATAAACAACAAAACTAAGTGAATTATTTGACTGCAATTAATTTAAATTTTAAAGACACTGACGAAATTCAATTCTTAAGTTAACTGAATTTGCAAATACCATGAAAATCTAAGACTTTTAAGTTGTAGATTTGGGGGGAGGCAACTGCAGTCCACAAACTTCACACATCCTCACCTTTACGTTTTAACCACTGTATGGTTTGTGCAGCTCATTAACAGACATAACGACAGTGACACCATGTTTATCCCATCAAAATTAATATGATCGACTGTACAAAGGAATACATTAGGAATCGTTTTAACAAAAAATCACAAATCCTAAGATGTTAGATTTCCCGCAAGCATCCCATCATACAGCTGGAACGCATGCGCCTTACGCTACTTCCGGCAACCTGTTCACACGCGGAAGAGGTAAGCATCATTTCTATTGTTATTTTCCTCTCTCCGAACCCCGCTGACAGCCCCCGTGACGATCTTATCGCGCCTAAATTACATAATTAGTGCCTGTTAGAAGCCCATTCACAGCTGGTCTAGCTCCTACACGTGATTATCGGTCAACTACGGGCACCGGCTCGTAACAAGCCTTCTGTGGTTAGGAAATTAGGTCAGTGAAATCAATAAATAGACCCCCTTTCTTGGTCTATTGAACCGATTACGTCTAGCCGTTTTAGACTCACTGGAGCGAAAGCAATCCCCATCAGCCGGTATATCACCGTTGCGTAACATGCTGTAACTCGGCTGTGTAATACCTGACGGAAAGGCGGGCAGTGTTTAGAACTTGAGTTTTTGTTTGTTTTTGTTGGAGGCGGGAAATGAATAATGTAACTTCATTCAATATTCTGTTGTCAAATATTGCTTTCATTAGCATACGCTGCATTGTGTGAATGTTAAAAAGTCAATATTATATACATGAACTACAAATTCAGAAATATCAAAGAGAGCCCAAGGGATCCAGCCTGTAAATGCTAGATTCTTCCATTCATTTATCTACAACTTGGAAATAAAGACATAAATTAAGTGTTTATCAATAATGCATGCAATATAGGTTTTTTAAATAAATTATATTTTTTATTGTTTTGTATTAAAATTATTTCATGTGCGTTTGCATGCATTTACATGCAGTGGACCTCTCACATAATAAGTGTAAAGGGCTCTTGACAAATTTCTTGAGTCAGGAAATGCTATTTCCCAGATTTAAAGGGCTTCAGAAGTTCTTCCATCTTTTAGGGCTTTACCTGAGATGATAAGCTTTTGATCTATCTAGCAGAGTACTGTAATTATTGCTTTGATCATGTTTGGCTTTGAATGGGGGTCTTGACACTTCTGAATACACTAAGGAGTATGGCTGCCTAACTGAAGTCAAGCACATGTTCAATTCACCAGATGTATAAAATGTATTACTGAGTATCTACCAGTATACAGATAAAAGAATGCAGGCAGATTAAAGCAAATGCTTTCAGATTTTTATTAGATTTTTTTCCCAAGCATACATTGATATAAATAACTTATTATTACAATTTCTGAGTGTATTTTTGGCCATGCTTTGGAATATTTTGTTTTAGGAGAATAAAAACTTAAAGGTACATGTATGCATTTGAACCATGCACTAGTTCAGGGGAGATTCCCAGTAATGCATTAAAACCACTCCTATTTGTTTCTTGAATGACTTAAAATAAAGTTGACACACCAGTTAGGGATAAACCAAATTAATCACTGGATCAGTCTTAAAGAGGTTTAAACGGGACCTTCTTATATAAGAATTTTGAGTTTTAAACAGACACAGAATGGTAACATTTCAATAGCTATTTAAAAAAAATCTTTTTTGCAGAGAGAGAATTTGCATTTGGTATGATTCTATTTCTCAAATCATGATCAATTTTTCATTGAGATTTTTTGGGGGTTGGGGGGGGGGGGGAATAATCCATCCTGATCTTGGAACTGTAAGATTGTTTTCTTGAACTGAATATGGCCTTTGGTTAAAATGGCAACCCCTCTTTATACCCATAAATGTCAGTTATTAATTTTACTTATTATTTTTTATTTCTTACAGTAAGTAACTTTCAACTCTTTGCACTGCTGATCTTGCGTTTGTTACTTTCATGATGTAGATTAATTTAGAGGATCAAAGAGTTACTACCCTAGTCACTGCTTTATTTAGCCTCTCTTATCAGGGGCGGATTGAGGCTGTCTTCTGGGTCTTCCGGAAGACAGGACATTCAGATTTTCAAGTTGCATTGACAAGTATATATTTTTTTCTGTCGGAAGACTGTCAAATCAAAAATGGAGGATGGATCAACAAAGATAATTTGGAAGACTGTTAGAAAATATGTCTGGATCCACCCCTGCTTATAGCATCTGACTTCTCACTTTCAGTAATAATATCAATTCAGATGAATAGACCTCATGAAAATAAATTTACATCATTTACTTGGAGTGTTTTGTATCTGACTTTGGCTACTTGCAGAGATATTGATTTTGGTAAGTAGTACAGGCATAGTAAATGGAAAATTTGCTCTGTTTATTTGAACTAACAAGTAGCATCTTGGTTGCTGCATTTCCCGATAATTATCTGTTTACATTCACAGTTCAGCGGAGGGTCAGAAAAGATATTGTAAATGGAAACTGATGTCTGAAGTGGTCCAGGAATGACCCCGTGTGGCCCCTTAGGCAATTTTAGACAGGTCAAGGAGTCGGCTCTCTGAAAAATTAGTGCGTGATGGTGCGCATGTGTGTGTGTGTGTTTGTGTGCGCTCGCATGCGCGTGCGTGTGTGTGTGTGTGTGTGTGTATGCATGCTGGCAGTGTGCACATTCCTCTTCTCCTCAGCTGCATGTCCCTTAATTTGTAAGTTGACATGATCCTCTCAGCAAAACAGCTCCCACAGCCAGGTTTTCAAGGTTAGATGGAAACTCACCTGTTTTTTTTTTTTACCAGGATTGTAAAAAAAGTACCTTTTCATACCCATAGTTGACTCAACTTCAGAAAAGGCCTAGAACCAGATCAAATTTTTGAGCCACAGCAGACTTTTTCTGTCCAAAAGGGTGATTCTTTAGACTGTCTCCCTCCCCCACCCCCACCCCCCACAGTATCAACCATCTACAGTTCCATGTTATTGCAGATGGGTTTAAAATATGTAAGCTCTGAAGCCAGGCCATTTTGAAACACTGAAGTCATAATCAAAATTGATGGAGTTACCAGAAAGTCAGTCTGTCAAGCTCTGGGTGGGGCCTGTGAAGCATCTTCTCAAATTTGCTCAGCTAATTGGCTGTGGAGGTCCATTGTGTTAGAATTCTTGGTGATAATGGTGTGAGCCGCCTGTGTATTGCTGGGAATGGCTTTATTTTTAGGGTATCATCTCCCAATTTTTCATTAATTTATTTTTCAATGATTGAAGTACTAGTAAGTAGTTGTAAAGGAGTGAGTAAATGAAAAGATTTAGAAGCAAATGNAGATTCCCAGTAATGCATTAAAACCACTCCTATTTGTTTCTTGAATGACTTAAAATAAAGTTGACACACCAGTTAGGGATAAACCAAATTAATCACTGGATCAGTCTTACAAGAGGTTTAAACGGGACCTTCTTATATAAGAATTTTGAGTTTTAAACAGACACAGAATGGTAACATTTCAATAGCTATTTAAAAAAAATCTTTTTTGCAGAGAGAGAATTTGCATTTGGTATGATTCTATTTCTCAAATCATGATCAATTTTTCATTGAGATTTTTTGGGGGTTGGGGGGGGGGGGGGAATAATCCATCCTGATCTTGGAACTGTAAGATTGTTTTCTTGAACTGAATATGGCCTTTGGTTAAAATGGCAACCCCTCTTTATACCCATAAATGTCAGTTATTAATTTTACTTATTATTTTTTATTTCTTACAGTAAGTAACTTTCAACTCTTTGCACTGCTGATCTTGCGTTTGTTACTTTCATGATGTAGATTAATTTAGAGGATCAAAGAGTTACTACCCTAGTCACTGCTTTATTTAGCCTCTCTTATCAGGGGCGGATTGAGGCTGTCTTCTGGGTCTTCCGGAAGACAGGACATTCAGATTTTCAAGTTGCATTGACAAGTATATATTTTTTTCTGTCGGAAGACTGTCAAATCAAAAATGGAGGATGGATCAACAAAGATAATTTGGAAGACTGTTAGAAAATATGTCTGGATCCACCCCTGCTTATAGCATCTGACTTCTCACTTTCAGTAATAATATCAATTCAGATGAATAGACCTCATGAAAATAAATTTACATCATTTACTTGGAGTGTTTTGTATCTGACTTAGGCTACTTGCAGAGATATTGATTTTGGTAAGTAGTACAGACATAGTAAATGGAAAATTTGCTCTGTTTATTTGAACTAACAAGTAGCATCTTGGTTGCTGCATTTCCCGATAATTATCTGTTTACATTCACAGTTCAGCGGAGGGTCAGAGGAGATATTGTAAATGGAAACTGATGTCTGAAGCGGTCCAGGAATGACCCCAAGTGACCCCTTCGGCAATTTTAGACGGGTCAAGGAGTCGTCTCTCTGAAAAATTAGTGCGTGATGGTGCGCATGTGTGTGTGTGTGCGCGCGCGCATGCGCGTGCGTGTGTGTGTGTGTGTGTGTGTGTATGCATGCTGGCAGTGTGCACATTCGTGTGTGTGTGTGTATGCATGCTGGCAGTGTGCACATTCCTCTTCTCCTCAGCTGCATGTCCCTTAATTTGTAAGTTGACATGATCCTCTCAGCAAAACAGCTCCCACAGCCAGGTTTTCAAGGATGGGTGGAAACTCACCTGTATTTTTACCAGGAATGTAAAAAAAAGTGGGCCTTTTCATACCCATAGTTGACTCAACTTCAGAAAAGGCCTAGAACCAGATCAAATTTTTGAGCCACAGCAGACTTTTTCTGTCCAAAAGGGTGATTCTTTAGACTGTCTCCCTCCCCCACCCCCACCCCCCACAGTATCAACCATCTACAGTTCCATGTTATTGCAGATGGGTTTAAAATATGTAAGCTCTGAAGCCAGGCCAATTTGAAACACTGAAGTCATAATCAAAATTGATGGAGTTACCAGAAAGTCAGTCTGTCAAGCTCTGGGTGGGGCCTGTGAAGAATCTTCTCAAATTTGCTCAGCTAATTGGCTGTGGAGGTCCATTGTGTTAGAATTCTTGGTGATAATGGTGTGAGCCGCCTGTGTATTGCTGGGAATGGCTTTATTTTTAGGGTATCATCTCCCAATTTTTCATTAATTTATTTTTCAATGATTGAAGTACTAGTAAGTAGTTGTAAAGGAGTGAGTAAATGAAAAGATTTAGAAGCAAATGGAGAAAAAATGAAAATGTGAAGGATTGAAGGTTGAAGGAAGGAAATTGGTAAACAATTACAAATGAAAAAGGAAAAAATGGAGGACAAGATATGTTTAAACAGAACCATTGATCAAATAAAGTAGTGGTCAAATTGAAAATGTGTTTTTGGTTGTCTTCTAGGAGGGAAAATACTTCAAAGCCATAAATAGGATAAAATGACCTGAGGAGAACTTTTGACTTCAGTAAGGTTGACCCAAAATCTCCTTTGATCTTTTAACCCTATGGATTTTTTCTCATTCACAGCTTGACCTCTGTTACAGTTAGGAACATGGGAAGATGGAAAGCTTTCAGTGCAGTTTTTTTTAAAGTTCATAAATAGAAAAGACTACAGTAGCTGGTATTTTACAGGGCATGCCCCCAGATGAGAAGGGGACATCTGAGCAGGCCAGCTGTTGGTCCCCGGTGCTCTTTAACTAAATATTTTCAAATTATTTTTTGTCATTTGGAAAATTGTGAATGAGAGAGAGAGAGAGAAAGAGAGAGAGAGAGAGAGAGAGTATTCTAAGGAAAAGAAGTGATGAGAGAGAGAGAAAGATAGAGCAGAGAAGGAAAATGATTAGAGAGAAACGGAGAAGAAAAAGCAGAGAGAGAGAGAGAGAGAGAGAGAGAGACCCCCAAAGCTGAGTCACTGTAAAGCACACTTATGCTTATCCCAGACACTGTCAGAAGCACTTAATACCACGTAATTTAATCACTCTGTCAGGTGACAGGGAGACATATTAGCTCACAGTCAATAAAAAACTAATTGGGTGTTGTGTACATGACAGGAATGGGAATTGCACACCCTGAATTTCAGAGACAACTGTAAACCAACAAGCAGGCTGATGGTAGTAGGGAGATTTTTTTTAGTCAACTCTGAAACGCGGGGTAATACAACATTAGTCCTGATCTGAATTGAGATTGCTAACATGTTCTTCTCTCAGTGGGAATTGCTATGAGGATAATGTAATATTTTTAATAGTTCTTTTGTTGTTGTTTTTGTTGCTGACTTTTTCTTCCTCTCTTTCCAAACATACTTTTAAAATTAATTTTCTTGGAAAAGTCTTGATTGGTATGGAAGGTTTTTTAGTGTACTTGAAAGTAAGGCTTAATAAATAACTGGTATATTTTTTTCTGTGTTAAAAATGGTAAAATGAGCTAAGATATGATAAACCTGTTCTTTTTCTTTAAACGAAAAAGATTTGGCCTGAAAAGATAAAAACTTTCTTTTTTATTTGTTCAAAAGTCTGAAGAGGCTATAAATGTTTTGACTGCAGGTAACGATTTCAGATGTGACCTTGGGATTTCCAGCATTTGATTTATAGTTCTGGCTGAAATTTGTTGACGTGAATAACATCAATAAAATATCAGAAAGCAAGAAAGCAAGCAAAAAACGAATGGAAAGCAAGAAAGGGGTGATTGTAATGCTTTTTATTCTTGAAAAAAAAAACATTATAAAATGTAAAAAAAATGTTGTAATTGGATAAAACTTCATCTGATAATCTTTGCTTCCATAAAACAGGCCATAAAAGTATCGCATCATAAAATGTCACCATGACCCATTCACGAGATGACTCATAAGTCTGGGTTCAGTGACAATGTAAAGTGGTTCAGCATTTGATTAGACCTCCTCATTGTCGCGAGGAGACTGTAGTTGCGTCTCCCACAGCGCAATTAAAAAAGTGCTGCGCGGTTACGTGCAGATTGGCGGAGTGCGGCTGAATGTATGTTGTTACTTCTATCCACTGCTTTTTTGTCCTTAGACAAATGACGAATTTACTTTTAATTCCATTGAGGTATTTTCAGTGAATAAAAGTAAAAAGTTTGGTTAATAAGTCATCGTAATTTCATCCATTATTGATTGTCCCCTTTGTGTGATCTTTATTTTCCGTTGAAAACAAAAAAATAAATCATCCTGTGGCCTGGTAGCATTAAAATATTATTGTCAGATAAATATACAAATTGTTTAAAGTGAAAAGCAATATAGGGTGGAGTTGTGATACAAGAGAGATATATGAGGACATATAGTCCCAGTTAAAAACTAGTCTAGATGAGGTCATCAGTGTAGTCATGGACTTGTAAAATGCTCTGTCCACAATGTGTTTGGTGAGAAAAAGTCAACTAAAACACAATTGTCATCACATTTTCAGGAATGGGCTTGAGGAGGCCGACTTTGGGGGGGGGGGGGGGTGCTTTTCCTCCTCTTAATTAAAGCAGGTGCTCTGTTGGCACCTTTTTTTTCCTTCTATTTTTAATTCTCCTCTTCCCTCTTTCTTACTTCTCCTTTCTTCCTTAAACAATACATTGTAACTTGAACACAAAGTGCACATATTATAAGATAAAAATTTTCACTTTCTTCCTGATTAAAAGTATACTCTACACACTCTGAGGAAGAGTAAAGTATAGCTTTAATTTAGTACAGAAAGTGAAATGAATCTTATTTCTTCATAAATTAACAGAGTACACAAATGGATTTCAATCAGAATAAAAAGTATGCAAGTCTTATTATTGACAAGTGATGTATTGGGCTTTTGTAGAAGCAACCTATTATAAGATGTCAGTGATGAACAGCAGTTCAGTATCAGTGGCGATGATCAGACAGGTTGCGTCAGAAGACAAAGTATTCTGATTCTTGGGTTTTAGTTAATCATCATCAGCAGAGAGGATGATGTTTCAGCGCCAGTCATCAGTGTTGGCTTTGTTTTATTGAGACAATGGGAAAAGATGAGCAATACAGAGGGTTTGTGTCTCTCCCTTCTCATCCTATCTCTCTCTCTCTCTTTTCATCTTGTTAATCTGCCCTTAAAATGATATTCAAAAGATGATTACCCTTTTGACCAGAAATGGTCTGCTGTGGATCAAAAATTTTAACTAGGTTTAATCTTGTTTCTCAGATTGGATCAGTTAAGGGAGAAGGGGGTAATATAAAAATCCGAAAATAAAAAATAAATAAAGACCCCCCTCCCTACTGAAATTGTTGGTTCAGGGGCAGATCCAGAGATATTTTCTGACAGTCTTCCAAATTATATTTGTTGACCCATCCACCATTTTTGACCGTCTTCCGACAGAAAAAATTAGATACCCGTCAATGTAAACTTGAAAATCTGACCGTCTTCCGGAAGACCCAGAAGACCGCCTAAATCCGCCCCTGTGGTTACAGGTGTGATATTGGCCCTAGGTTGTGTGGTTATTGTTAGAATAGAGAAGGAGAGAAGGAAAGAGAGAGAGGGAAAGAAAGAGAGAGAGAGACACATTTTTTTCAAAACAATACCAGCTAATCATAAAATCTCTTGCACAAAGATAAGATCAAAAATCAATTAGATGATGCAATTTCACTAATGGTTAATTTCTATATACTGAAATGATTAACATCAACAACCAGCGCGACCAAAACACTGACTAATGACTCAAATTGTTGACGAAGAGTACCTTCTTTTAATGACACGCGCTTATATCCCAGTCATTACGAAGATGATTAGATCGTTCTTCTCGATCCCTTAATTAGAGAGTCTAGACAAGATAGCAAATTAATCAGTAGCTTTTTTTTAACGACGTAGCCTCCTGGCGAAGCTGTTGTCTTAAGCTGAGGATTGCATGCGGTTGGCTGTAAGTGCTCAGGTGCTTGCTGACTGCAGGCAGAGAAATGAGGAACGCCTGGATATTATTCATTATTACTGTACTTTTTCATTTTTTTAAACCTCCACCAAAGCCTTAGGGGGTTATGTTTTTACTTTTGTTGTTTTTTTTTTAGTTAACATCCAAATTTTAAAAGTTTTGGGTGGAGTTTGATTTAAAAAAAAGATTCATGATGGGCTACCCTAGAATCGACCAGATTTTGTTGGCAATCCATTAATTAATTAACAAATTAATAATATTGTGAGTTGAGGTGCCTTGGCGGAGGTCTGCCTCTCTGAGTAGTCTGTGAATACAGCAATCACCTGTGCCTGTTTAACTCACCTGTGCTGTAGCTAACTCACAGTTCTATTCACAGAAAATAATGGTAAAAATTATGCCATAAAGGTGACACTGATTTTTCATTTAATACCAGTTGGTGTCAGGTTGGTGAAGTATTAGTAGTTTTCTCTTATAAACTCTTTCCATTGAGGAGTAAGTTTACCGACCTTAACAGGCAGGTGGCCAGGTTATGATTACATTACCAATGGAAGCATATCTAATCAAATTGTTTTCCCCGCTTTCTGGGAAGTCTGAAGCCAGTTTCCAATTGGATATATTTGCATACACACACACATACACACACACACACACACACACACACACACACACACACTGGAACAAAAAATTTGGCAACTTAGAATAAATATTTATTGTTCCAACAACATGGTATATAACATTCACCTAACCAAATCCGCTCAACATTCTCAGTTACATAGACTAATTTAATCTTTATGATCTTAACTTCAACTTTTTACTGAGTTCCTTGGTGAACATTTTTCTAAATAGACAGCTAATCAGAGATGATCAGATTATGATGTCCTAAGTTAGGTGGTCTTATTTTCACTGTAAACCAGCCTTGGCTTACTATCTTGATAGTCTGTGCAAGAGTGAGTGCTACAAATACATACACTTGTACGCAATTTCCCACAGTTAATTCAATTACTGGCACCAAATTGCTTTTTGTTTAAAAATTCTTTTAAAGAATTGAAAATGCAAGATCAGTGATAATTGAAAATACAGAACATAAAATGGCATGCATAGTAGTTTAAGCAATGGGGGAAAGTGTCTGTAGGCCAAGGGAACAAGTTTATTTTTGGGATTAGAAAAGGTGATAATGATCATTTGGTATTGTGAGGATATTGATTTTTATTATTTTTTCTGCAAAAGCTTCTCCTACTAGAGTATGGTGGGTGGACATTTTTTCCCTATATGTCATCCAATTATCATGGATGACATTTATTGAAGATGGTTATTTTTATGGCCTGTGCTGACTTAGGCTGACCATAAACCTGAGTGCTATTGCTGATCTCTCACTTTGTGATTGATAAGTTAATGATATTTCTTTGGCCAGGTAAGCCCAGGTGGGGTGCCTAATTAGCTAATTGAGGAGGCATTCACACAGGTTGCTGTACAGGGAGCTATGAACTGGTGAGAGAGAGAGAGAGAGAGAGAGAGAGAGAGAGAATGTGCTCTATGTGTGCTTATGTGTGTGAGAAGAGAAAGAGAGAAAAGGAGGGAGAAAGCAAGAGAGAGAAGGGGGGTATAATGTGCATTTAGCACTTTTTTCAGTCATTAAGTAATTCTTTCAATTTTAAACCAAGGGATTGGAATATTTTTGAAGGAAAAGAAGAGAAAATTGTCACTTTTTTTTTTGCAAGGGGAGTGCAATTAGATAACAATGACATGTGGCTGGGCCTTTCCTAGCATTACCTAATGATTTATCATGATTCACATGCAAGAAAAGGAAGGAAAAGAGATTATTTTGTTGTGAATAATTGGTCCGTTACCCATGTTTTGTTAGCTGAATGCAGGATATCGCTTATTTGTGGAGAGAGGTAAACAGATTGATAGTACTTAATTGTACCGGATGGTACTTAAGAGTCAAGAAAAATTAATTTTAGCTGATATGGCCTCATTTGAAATGTCAGCTGGGGTCTTATATTCTTCTTATCTTTTGTCTTGATTGATAAATTCTTAATTGTTTGCTAGGTTTTTCTATGTGTACAATTTATCACATCCTCTCCCTATATGAAAAATGGACCACTTTAACATTTTTTTGTACCTGTCGAAAACAAATGCTTCCCAACAGCTGAAAGCCTCAGAGTCTCAGACTGCTCTGATGATGTCATGATTCTATTTTTAGCTTGATGACCCAAATTCTGTGAAGCAGCGCACGAAGACATGCAAGCTAAGGATCAAGCACTTTGTTGTACGTAGCTTCCACGCCACGCTGTTTCCTGCGACGACACAACACTCACACTTTCTCAGAAGCCAGACAGGAGGAGACCAATTAATAATTGAGGAATCAAAGGTAAAATTAATTGTGGAGTGTCATTAGCACCTTGTTTTCTATAGAAACTTGATCCCCACTTGGTTTGATTGTAGATTCATGACCTTAAGAGGTGATGTACTCATAATAATTCCCCTTTTTTACTTCCTTGTCTGTGTTCTAAGAATGACAGGCAGGATTTTCCCAGGATACCAGATACACGGAGTCTAAAGCGTGTCTTTGTAATGTGGTCAAGGATGTAAAGGGAGTCCAGCCTAAGCAAGCTCTACCGACCAACCCCAAAATTTTGTAAGCCGTCCAGCCGTCTTTGCAAATACTGGCTAACTTTTTTTAGGCTAATGGCAGTCTAAATGAGGGCTAGAGGGCTCTCTGGGGACAGTCTTAATGGCAGGGTATTTGACATTATATTATCTGTATCTTGTGAAAGTAACTGAATCTGGGTACATTCAGAATAGAGAATTAATAAAAATTTTTTTTTTCATTTGACGTTAACATATTGTGAAGTTAAAGGCCATGAGAGAATGAGGAAGGGGGGGTTGACAGGGGGTGGGGGTGGGTTGACAGGGGGTGGGTGGGGGAAGGGGATTGGTACTCCAGGTTAGCGTGTAAAAGGACACTTCTATTTGTTTTTGTAAAAAAACTAGAGAATAAAATAACAGAATTATTTAAATCAATTCTACTTCTAATTTGAATGATTCAGTCGATAGGTTGAGAGAGAGAGAAAGAGAGAGAGAGAGAGAGAGAGAGAGAGAGATAAGGCAAATCCCCTCTTTTCAGTACCACACCTTTGTGTGAAGTACGTGAGAAAAAAAACTAGATCCGTGAGACATATTGAATGCAATGTGGCGCAGTTCACCCTTCATTTTTATATGCCCTTTCAACAGATGGCAAACTTATGAGAAGAGAACACTAGATACAAAATGTCTGCTATTTTTATCCCAATTTGATCGATCACTGTGGTTTTGGTGGCAGCACACCGGATGTATATTCAGAAAATAAAGATATATATATAAAAATTTTCCTAAGTGGCTTGTCTTTCTATTTTGATTGTTTGTATATTTTAAAGGGATGACAACCCCTCATTTGGGTGGGAAAAGTACCATGAAACAGGTTTTCCTGGGGTAAACAACAATTTTCCCACACTTTCCAATGGTATATGAATCAATTCCGACATTCAAAAGCTGTTGATTTTTTAAAAGTCTGTTAGGGAAACACTACCAATTTTTTGGCATAGCTAAATCATTACTTTTTTTCATCACTTTTTCCTCCAAATTGTTATAATTTGACCAAAACAACTCAAATCAACCCATCAGCCCTATTTTGTTTAGCCAATTTTAGTAACTTTTAGCATTTGGCTAAATTGGGGAGTGTTAGGGCTCCCCTAGGCGTGGATTTGTAATGCTCACTTAAGAGGGAAACCCATCTATGAAGTTCCACGTGGTCCGATGGTGAGCACAGATATCAGAATAATTGCGATGATCACTGTTTTGATGGAATTTATTAGATATTTTCTATTTGTTGTTTACAATGTATTTGTTGTAAAATTTTGAATCTCGTATGAAGACTTGTTATCCCTTTAATCAGCACACGCTGATCAAAACTTATGAAATTAATGATTATGATATAGAAAAAAAGAGAAAATGAAGTCTTTACAAAAAGAAAGGTTGGGTTTTATAAAGCAACTTTCATAAATACTTTTTATTTTAGCATCACCTTACTGATGTATATGAATTTTACCTGCATACAAACCTGCATGGAAAATTAGGCCAAGCTGAGCTCTGTGAGAAATATAAATTTATGCAAGTGCATTTACATCTTCATCAACTCATGCTTTTGCAAGTTATGTGACAGTACTATATCTAAAAATCTTCAATATTTTAGTTCAAAATTCAGGTCATTCAGCATGAAATTTTTAGTTTTCAATTTTTCTACTCCAGCATAAAAATTTTCCACTGCTATCTCTACATATTCACTGCAGGTTGGCTGCTATGAGGAAATTGTCATTGAATCAAATTTCAAAGCATTGGTTTGTCATTTTTTATCAAAGTAGTTTGACAAGTTCTTGTCAGGTTTTGTTGTTTAAACTTCAAGAATAACTTTGTATGCACAAATTTAGAATTTGTTTTTTTCCATACCGAAAAAAGAAATTGACCATTTTGAAAGTATAATGGTTTTCTGTATAAAAGGAAACTCAATCGAGTTGACATTTGATATCGCCAACCTTTCAGTTCAGGATGTGTGCGAATAGTTTTACTGTGACTGTCACTAGATTGCTTTTTAATTACGACAACAAAGTACTACCCTGTGGCTAGTTTTTCTTATGCATTTTTGAAAAAAAAGAAAGAAATATATCAAAGCAACTTAATTTGTTTTAAGATAACGAAACCTTCTCTGTTGGTTTGTTTTCTGAACGGCATTCCCTTTGCAGATTTCCTCAAAGCAGCTTTATTTGTGAATAACATTTTAACCTTTTTTTCGCCTACAAATAAGTCAAAACCTTATAGAAATCGGTCGTTTTCTTGGGCCTAAAACAGTGCCTTAGCTTTTTTTTTAAAAGAAAAAAACAAGACCTACTTTACAGTATGAGTCATTGGAACCACGTCTCTTTCATTTCTATTCAGTGGAAAGTTGACTGCGGCACTTACAGTAATGAAGGCAGGCACACCTGCAGGGTGTATTGTTGTCGCAGAGGGCAATAATTCTGATGTTACGTGCAAATTGCATGCAACCGCACGCACGGGGAGCCTGAAGGGTCCACGGCTTTGTATAGCATCTTGTTTACTATTGAAATCTTTATTTACTGAGCATGTGTGTTATAGTGTGAAATGATTATTAACCCAGGTATGAAAATGAATGGAAAATGATTTTGACTTTTTTTTGTATTGAATACAATAACATGTTGGCTGGTGATAATTGGTATTCTGAATGAAAGGAAAGATGAATGCATGTGAAGAAGGTTGAAAATATATATTAAACGATATGATATAGCTACCTGTCTGTCTGTCTGTCTGTCTAGTTCACGTCTATCTGTTCATATGTCTGCACACTTGTGACTAGCATTGGAGGATCTGTTATTGACGTTAATATGTGCAATTTTAGTAGAATTTTTCAGCTAAGTGGATGAAAGGAAGGAAGAAGTGGGAGGGAATGAATACAGAGATAAATAGAAAACTGGAAAGACAGACAGACAGACAAGACAAAGAGATAAACAACTATAGGCAGCACCCGTTAATGCTTGAGAAGGGAGCTCTTCAGTGGACCTGCGCCGTTTCCTTCAGGGACTCGTAGGAATTAACCAGACCCTTATTTTACACTCACCTAGTTTCAAATATTGGAAGCACGGGTTTCTTCCCAAAGTGCCTTCCCAGTAATTGCTTCATTAATCCCTGAGTGGGATTGTTGTTGTTTTTATATTCGTTTGGGATGGCAGTATTCTTTCTATCTCTCTCTCTCTTTCCACACACTTATACACACACACACACACACACACACACACACATTCTCTCTCTCTCTCTCTTTTTACACACATATACATGCGCACTCTCTCTCTCTCTCTCTCTCCCTCTCTCTCTCTCTCTCTCTCTCTCTCTCTCTCTCTGTGCTACAGTATCTAACATCTAGAGGGCTTGGGTACTCTTGGTTGTTGTAAATGAATTCCTGTAAACTTTTTTTTGCAGTTAATCAAAATATTTGGATAGTCTTGAAATAGACATTCCACACTTCCCCCCCCCACTCTACATTTTTGTTGTTTGTTTAAGATTTTGTTACTTCTGGTGTAGGCAATTTATTTACAATGCAGATTAGATGTTGTCGGATATTTTATTGGAGACATTCAGAAGATGCGAAAAGATCAAAGATTTTACAGAGAATTAGAAAGGGAGGATTGGAGGGGGGGGGGGATAAGGATTGATGTTTGTTACTCTTTTAGTTTTAGCCATGATATCAAAACTTTAAGCAGAAAAGTTCAAATGTGATGAAAGAACTATATGTACTTTAAAAGAGTTTGGTCAATACACATGTTATTATACATTGTTGATTACTGTACTAAGTGAACTGACCAAACTGTTGTACCATAGAGTCTTTCCCTTGCTTGCATTTTTCCTTAATGAAAAATACTTATAGATTGTGAACACCAGTTTACAGATACAAGTGTAATGTAAGTTTAATCAGTCTGAATCATTGATTAACCCTTGGTTAAAGATGTCAGCTATATCTATTGCTGTTTACAGCAAAGGAAATATTTGAAACCCATGTTTATTAGATAAAGTAATCTAGACAGGGCCCCTGCATCAGTATTATTGACCAATATTCTAATGACAGGCGTTTGCCTGTTTTTTTGGGGGGATGTCAAAACTGAAGCTTTGGGGTAGACAAAAAAGAAATCTAGAAAGAGTTGGGAGAGGGGGAGAATTCTTCCCAGTGTATTTATTCTAGGTATAGGTATTCTTGATTAAGAAATAAAGTGTTTAAAAAAGGTGAAGGAAAGTGAAAAATGTTCGCCCACCCTATTTACTCCCTTGTATGGTATTGTCCCCGAGAAATGATGGCATGCAGGCCAAGTGTACCTGAAGGCGAGATATCGTATTTCACTCTTCTGTAGAAAGGCCACTCCAGGGTTAAAAGACAGCCATTTAAAATCAAAACTTGACTCTTCCCATGGAAATGAAGATGAACTTGAGTGGAGTTTTTTTTTGAGGGAAGATTGCCATGGAATTAAGTGTTTGTTTGTGTAAAAAAAAGTAGTGATTACAGAATGTAACTTGATTCAAAGCATGCATGGTGTAGAAGCTTTTTTTATTAATTTATTTTACGAAAGTCGTCACATCAGAATGCAGTTAGTGAAGTTACACACCATGTTACCTAAGCACTATCACTGCAGGAGCCTTGCATTTAAACCTCAGAGCCTAGATTTAATCTGTTCAATGGCGCGGGTGGAGGCGGGAAGACCATCAGGGGATTAAATGGTGCTGCTTTTAAGTGGGATCAGCCATATTTTGTCGGCGGATCAGTTAGTCCGCAGATCATCTGTTCTGAATGCCCTCTCAGCAGAATATGTCTGTATAAGGCCGTATTCAGAACAGTGGACTATCAGTCAGTGGATCAAGTTTGGTGTCCCATTTGAAAGCTTGCCATCTAATCCCCCTACACAACAAGCATTCAAGTGGGTCGGCCATATTTGATTCACAGACAATTTAGTCCCCTATTGTGAATGTAACCAAAGAACAGTGAACTTGGCTCAGTAATCATGCGATCCAGTCTCTGAGTGGAAATGTTCCCTCTGGGGCACTTCAGGTAACATTTTTTTCGCTTTTGGAAATGGGAGAGATAATAAAGCACCTGGGTTATCGTAAAAGTCATTCACTTAAAGTTAATCGAGTGATTTTCTTTTCAACCTTGGTGTTTCTTTTACCATTTAGGAAGGGATTTAATTTAGACAGTCAATGAATCTTTATCAGCTGGTAAAAAGGGTACCGATTTATCAATCTCACCTTGTATACCTGGTTCTGTTGCTATGATACGTGCAGGTGTTAGGGCAGAAAATTAGGGATCCCATCTCACTAAACCGAAAGTTTGGGTCTAAAGTTTAAGATATACTAACTATTTATTATGTTCCATTTTGAAACTGACCTATGGCTACTTAAAATTAGAGCATTAAAATTTTGTGAAGAAAGGGACATTTTTTAGCCAGCAGTGAAAATATGACCAATGCATTTTGTTGTGCATGCGAGTGCTTCTGCGTGTGCGTGTACATGTGTGTTTCACAGTTATACAATCCTTTTCCTCAACAATAACAATGTTTCTACTTTCATCTCCCCATTTATCCAAAACCCTATTTTTTCATCATCGCTGCCTCCCCACATCTCTCTCTCACTTTTCCCCTTCAACCCTACACTAAATGCCTAAATTCACCAATAATTGACCTAGATTTGACCTTACCGACGTGACCTAGTTTTCTGACATGCCCTAGTTTCTGGGTTGACCTCAGGCAGGCCAGACAGTTATGTAATCTTTCAGCTGCCAGAGCTGTATTGATTTGCCAGCACAGGTGGCTGCTAGGCTGATTATTCACCACAAAGGCTCAGCAATGCACTGCTTTATTGGATCACCCTGAGTTTCTCACCCCAAGTTTCAGAGGTTGCCTCAGGATCCGATCTGGATATATTTTCTGACGATCTTCCAAATTGTCTTTGTTGGTCCATCCTCCATTTATGACTGTCTTCTGACAGAAAAATTATTTGCTTGTCAGTGGAAACTTGAAAAATTCTAACTAACTTCCAGAAGACCCCAAAGATTGCCTTCGTCTTCCCTGTGTCTTTTTGACATTTTGCATGCACCCTGAATGAAAGTCTTATGATTTTTATCCTTAAAAATTAGTTTGTTCCCCAAGTTTCAGATATTAGCTGTTTCTCATGCTAAGTTTTAAAAGCTTACTTTTTCACAGATTTTGCGCACTCTGAAGTTTTGGTGATCTTTAGGGATTTTACAATCAGTGCGTCCATAAAATGAAATTGAAAAGCGGGATTTTTTTCTGTTTACATGACCTTGAAAGCAAAAGTTAAATGGTTCGAAGTCCTGCCGGCACGATGTGAATATGGATACAGGCGTGATTTATGATTGTTTCAAGTCTTTTGCTGAATGTAACATTATCGGTTTTATGTATTCTACGGGAGAATGAAAGAGGTTATTTGAATGGATGTTTTTACCAGACTTGGAGTATAAGTTTACACCTGCTTAATAAATTTTGAGATTAATTAGAATTGGTTTCAATATCGGGACAAGTGGTTTTATGCAGTGGGAAGTGATTGCCATGTGCCAAAATTTTTTGGTGTGGTGAAAAGACCACAAAATACAATATAATACAAAATACAAAAAAAAATAAATAAAAAAAAAATAAATAAATAAATAAATAAAAAAATAAAATAATAATAATAATTATAAATAAAATAAATGAATAAATATAGTAAACGAGTAAATAAATGACATTATTATTTTGAAGGTAGAAATTTATTTTTTAAAGAGAGGGTGAACCTTTTTTACTTGACTGAATATGCCTCACCTTCTGAATGTGACTAAACTTTGGTAAAAAGATAAACATCTCTTTTTTATTTTGTTGATTTTGCAGCTTAAATGATATCCTCCAATTTTAGAATCTTACATCTTTCTAGAATTGTAACAATATTGTAAGTTGTTTTGAAATATTTATGCAATGTACTGTAGAAGTATTAACTGTTTCATTGTTGCCCTTAATACAGGTATCCACAAAGAGTTACGTAGAATTAATTTCCTGTCTCTTTAAAGTCTGCTGATCTAAGATTGCCTTCAGTAGGGGTCACCAGGGTATTTGTGATTTGCCCTGTAGGAGTCACCAGGGTAGTTGTGATTTGCCCTGTAGGGGTCAGCAGGGTAGTTGTGATTTGCCCTGTAGAGGTCAGCAGGGTAGTTGTGATTTGCCCTGTAGGGGTCACCAGGGTAGTTGTGATGTGCCCTGTAGGGGTCAGCAGAGTAGTTGTGATTTGCCCTGTAGGGGTCAGCAGGGTAGTTGTGATTTGCCCTGTAGGGGTCAGCAGGGTAGTTGTGATAGATGACAGAGACCGTTTGCCTGCTTTGACCTCGACCTCTATCTCTCAGTAGGGTAGAGGTATGCCAGGTATGGGCGAGAACAATTTGGGTGGCGGGGAGTGAGTCGGGACAGGAAATTGTATAGTACTGGTCATGAATTTGGTCATATCACTGATCGTCAAAGAATTTGTCTCATGTTTGTCAAGATTTTTACAATTTCAGTAAAGTTTTTCAGAGAAATTTTGTATAGCTAGGGTCAGTTTCAGGAAAATATATTTGTTAAAAGTTGATTTTTAAGCTGGCCTAAAGATTAAAAATATATGTATAGTGGATTTAATAAAGTTTTATTTAAAGAACATCATTTTATGTTTCTGAGTTGCAAATGCAATACACATTTGGTGTGTGTGATAATCTAAGTGAAATGATCTAAGACAGAAAAGTGTCAGGTAGCTGCACTAGATTCCAGGTAACTTTGCACAGAGCTGTATCCAGGTAAGAGATATCCAGGAGTGGCTACCTGAGGCTTTTATCTCTCACGTAATCCAAAAACCATTCTTGTCCTCCAGGCTGCAAATGGAATGATATACATTATCTAGGTGTGGTTTACATGTAGTGCTGGGCCTTGTTTAATGAAAAAGGACTTCAGCTGGAAAATTAGGCTTAACTTTTAGACCAAAGTTAAAGTCTACTTTAACCCAAGGTTAATCAGTAGTAGCCTAATTAAATGAGGTATTCATAAAATAATGTTTGGCACTATGGTGATCTTAGCTTATATGATCTTCATAAATATATGAAAGAGCAAGAACATTTAAGTGAAATTTAAGTTAAGAGATGGGTCTAATTATTATATATAAATAGTGAACAAATTCTTCCATTTTATAGAACACACAATGTTTCAGCTGAATTGAACTTTATTGATAATTTTTCTCATTTATGTGGACAGAAAATTTTGATCTTTAAGTTTTATCCAGTTTTTGGTCTCAAAGTCTTTTGCAAAACCAGAACCAAAAGAGAGCACTGGCTTTTGACTGCCATCCCATTTTGAGTGGGGAAAACCCTGCTGAAACCCTCATAGTTATAATACCATGGGCCTTTTTTTTCTTTTTAAGAGATTGTGTCACAGATGAAATTGTTACTGGCAGTGCACTGGATTCTTGGGAATATTATGGGTTATTAATTCCAGGTGGGAATTCTTGGGGTTGATATATGAGGATTGATCGAAAACTCGCGTAAATGGGGGGAAATCGCAGATTTTCAAGATCATGTTGTTCTTCGTTTAAACTGTTTATTTCTCTCATGTTACAAAGTAGAAATAGTGGAGGAAAAAAAATTATTATAATAATCTTAATAAGATTATTGTACCATTTTGCATGTTGGGAAAGCTTTATTTTTTGTATTTTTTAGGCTGATTCTTTATTGGGGTCTTTAAGCATGCGTGTCATGATCTCCTTTCATAGTCTGATGGAAAAAAAAAACCTGTGACACCCCAGTATAGTTTGTTATTAAGCTTAGACTTTCCTGCTGTGAGTTTGACAATTTGGCACAAAAGGTCGCAAACACAATTTTGTTAAAGTATTTTTTCTTCAAAACAAGTAAATTGAAAAGTCTTCATTTCTTCGTTTAAGGTAATAGCCTGCCAGTTCGTGTTAAGGATATCAAGATTTTGGTCGTGCATTTTAGTTCGGTGATAACATAAGTAGTCACTCCCTGGTCTAAAGTGAAACGTGGGGAGTGTTCCTTCATTGACAGGCCCTCTCTGTTTGTTTAGGTAATAAAAAATCTTTTTAAGTAGATCTAGCAATCAAAGTCTGCTATAGCGATTGTTATTTTTGACTTTAACATGACAAGGTTTTATGAACACGCTGCCTTCTTGTCAGCAGCTTGTGAGGATCAGTTCACCAAAATCTCAGCTACAAACCAATTTATACATCTACTGGTACATGTATATAATGTTATCAAACAGATGAGTAAGACCTAGAATTGATGACTTTTTGATTTTTTGATAGAATTAGGAGATTTATTTAGCTTTGGTAGAGTTGGTAAGGTGGAGAATTGACACAGGAACCTAAAATTAATTACTTATATTCAGTTTCTGATATGATACAGAATTCAAACATTTCTTAAACTTTGACAAGCTGATCTTGATAGCAAATACTACAAAATTCGTAGGTTATTGAAATTCTGATATTGCGCAGAATTCAAACATTTCAGATGACTGCATCATTATGATAAAGACAGCAAACAAATATACTACACTGAGAATTAATAACAGTTCGAGATATATTGATGTTTGAGGAGCAACGGCACGCTTGCTAAATGGTCAGCCAGTTGAAAACTTACCAACAGCGGCAGGCCACTGTAAATATATAGCCAGGGTTTTTTTTTTTTTAAGGGGGGGGGACTGCAATTTTGGTCTGCAAATGCCCCACCCAGGATCAAAATTTGAAATAGACCCTGTGCCATTTCAGTACTTACATTTGAGGGGTCTTTTAATTTTTGAGGTCTGAATTGAGAGGATTACCTAGTACTAGCTTTTCAGGATATGTCCACAAATAAAATATGACTTATGGAGTATTTTAAACATGTACAGTACAACTGATTTTGTTTTACTAAATGATGATGATGCTGTGTTATCTTTTCATTCTTTCCTGTGGTGAATAATATAAAAAAATGAATTCTAAACCAGCATACTTGTTGCCAAAGACTTTTATTTTCCACTTGTCCATTTTTGATCTACTTTGCTGCAGAATAATCTGTAAGATGCAGCAAAAACAGAAAAAAATGTCCAAAACACTTCAGATGATGAAATTAATTCAGTGATAATTTAATGATTTGAGCTTTAATGGGATGTAACTCTGCTTACAGTGTGGTGGCTACAAAGGTCCTACTGCACTGGAGGTGCTTAAATCTTAGTGGGCGAACACTCTTTTTGGATGTCCATGGGACCTAGGATATATCCGTTTCAAGGTTGTATAAGTCTGAATGCGTCTAATCTTGCTGATAACCCAGATAATGGACAAATTTATTTCCACGCGCGCTGTGCAGAGAAGGGATATCCAGTCTATTGCAGGCCAATTTTGTAAAAAAAAAAATAATCACCTGGTCACGTAGATCCGATGATTGATGATCTAACGGTGACAGAAAAGTTTGAAAAACATCCGGATAATTATGAGGGTTGCTTGAGTCACCATCTTTTTAACAGCTTGTGATTTTGTATTGATTGTTGCGGGGGCTTTTTTGCTTTGCTTGTAAGTTCATTTTGAGAACGGGTGTTTTAATTGTTATTTAAATTGTTTGGTTTGCGTTCTACTTGTGAAGTTGAGACAGCATTTACTGGATGTCTTTTAAGAAATATTATATTCCTTTTGAAAATCTTGCTGATTGACAAGCAGTTTGGGCATTGAATATCTGTAATTGATGCAGGTTTTATGGGAGATCTTGACTTCTTGTAAAGATGAGATTACACTTTAAAAATGTCTTTTAAGGAGTGTTTTTTAAACCTTGTGATTGACATGGTATTGGTTTACCTGTATTGTTGCAGAATTTATATAAGCAGCAGCTTTTTTTTTCTTTTAAAGTATTAGAATGGGAATTTTTTAAAAAGGAAGCGCACAACTTTAATTTAAGCATTGCAGGATTTTAATATTTTAATGCAAGATTATACCTTTAAAAAATCTGAATTCAAAAACAAAAAATATTTCTAAGGCTTGACTGTCATACTAGTGTAGTATTGGATTGCTGCTATTTTAGTTGAGGGCTGTTTGTTTGGGGCAAAGATGATTTTACTAGCCAAATTTTTGTTCAGCTGCTTGTTAGGTTATGCTTCTGACAACAAGCTCGTAGATCTTACTGAAATAATTGAAGAGAAAGACATTGTTTCAATTGGCAAGAAACGTTCACTTTCATACTTTTTCCTGCACATTATCAATAATCTTCATTGTATTAAAGTAAGTCCAGTGAAAAATTCACAGTTATCACTCAATCTAAAAAGCTGGTCCTAAATGTTTTCTTGATTAGAATCTGATTTTTATTCTGTTTAAAAAAAAAAAAAAAAAAAAATCAATTTTCGCCTGTGGCATTGTGAGACTCCATGAATGCTCCCTCATTTAAATTTTTTTAAATTGTTAAGTTTTAAAAAAACTAGCTGTCATACGAAGTGTCAGCCACACATTATGCTGTATTTGGATAAAATATGCCCTCATCACTATTATGCTTACGCGATGGCTAAAACTGTGCTTATTTTAATTACTGGCAGATAAACAAACAAATGAGAATGAGTAATACATACAACAGTGGTTATTTTCAAATCAAGTATAGATTTGATTATTTTTATATTTGTTACTAATAACCCAAAAAAAAAAAAAAAAAAATTGTACCTCCAATCTGTGGAAAAATGAGTTTTTGTCTCAAAATGTCTTTTTATTAGTGAAAGAAATTCTGATTTGGAATGTTTTTGAAATGGAGACAAAGTATCACATGAGGTGGTTTAAATTTAGGAGTAATTGCCTCATTTGCTGCATTTAGTATGTTTATCATGGAGGGAAAGAACTATGCTCACCGTCACAGATAATTGGTTTATCCAAAGTTGAGCTAGATAAGAAATTTCTGATTGAAAGTTAGGACCAACAGTTGGTCCAAGGTGGTCTTGTGTAAAAACACGCCCAGAGCGATGTCATGAGGACATCTTTTAGTCGGAGTCAAAAACTGTGATTATTTGTCCAGTAATGATTGCTGATCATTCTGCCAAAGATTAATGATAATATTTATTTTGATGTGTGTTGAAACATGAATCATGCATGAAGATACATGTGTTTACTGTTCTGGGTAGTATAACATTTATATCAGTAGTGGAAGAAGGAAAATGTTAATAACGGTACTGTAGCATTTACAGCCAAATACTTATAACAGTAGTCATTAGAAGGAAATATTTATAACAATAGTAGTCGGGGAAAAATATTTATAAGTGCTACATTGGTGAGGGAAATTCCCTCAGGAAATATGTTATATCACACCAAAGAATAGAAAATCATATTCCTAGAGAAATTCCTAGGAAAATATGGCTAATAATTAAATACAATATAACCCTGTATAGAAAAAGATCATAGAAAAGAAATTGCTACCAAAAGTTTGGTTCATTTATAAGATTGAAACATATTGGTGTTTCTTTTCAGATTAGTCTGTTGCATTTATTTATTTCTAATTGAGAGGTATTTGTAATAAAAAGTGCTAATGCGATCTTTTCTTATATTACAGAGTCTGTGAAGTGAAACTCATGAATCCGACGATCTGAAGGTTTTTTAAAGGAAGGTGAGCGGAAAAGAATTGTCCCTGCTATTGCTCTTATTTTTCCACTTCTTTTCTAAGTTTTCCTGTAAGATATATGGTGATTGGTAGTGGGCTCACTTCAGCATTGCTATATGGCAAATTTGCCAAAGAAAAATTAAATTTATCAAAATTAATTATAGCTTAATATAAGATTACGAAATTCCATTCGTTGAGGGCACTTTGAAAAAATATATAAATTGAGTTCTTCATTGTTATACATATATATACGTATACATATATGTAAAACATTATGAGGTTTACATGCTGGCATGAGCCCACAGTTTTTGTTTGTTTGTTTCTGAGTGTAGAATTAATTTTGTGTATTGATATGTCCTGTCTAATTCACGTCCTTACTGGTTTGTCTCAATATCTTATGCGACCAGTTTTAGAGCATGTCACAATATTGGCCATTTCACAGGTTATGCTTGTTTTGAGACCAGACATCCCCCCCCTTTCCCCCCCCCCCCCCC
>NW_019775495.1:39562-110900 GCF_001039355.2 Lingula anatina
ATCTAGATGATGTCATCAGAACAAACCTAAACTGGTTTGGATCTAGATGATGTCACCAGGACAGCCTAAACTGGTTTGGATCTAGATGATGTCACATGGACAGCCTAAACTGGTTTGGATCACCAGGGCATTTACTTCATTTGGTGAATAATAAGATGTAGTTGTTTGCCAGAAAATATGTGCATGCAGACAGTAATGTTTTGATGGTGAAAGAATCCATTTAAATTTTCAGTCAACAAATCATCAGATGTAACAACTGCTTGCCTCATTAGACTTACAAAGGAAAGTGTTTTACTTTATAAATTAGAAGGCGAAAGATGGGCTTTTCCTGAAACAAGAAAAGTGTGGTTTTAAAATTTTGGAAACTATGAAAGAGGGTTTAAATTACTTGACCTTAAACCTTATAAAGTGGGCTCAAATGGTAAATCTGTTAAATGAAAATGCTTTAACCTTGAACAAATTAAATTTAAAAGTCTCGTGCCTGTTTTTCTTTTTTTTCTTTTTCAAGTTTCAAGTGATTAACTTCTTTGAGCCTTTGTGCCACAGCAATAAAGCTGAAAGATGTGTCCCTTGCTGTTTGTGACTCACACTGGCTAATTCTCAATAACTATTTTTTTCTTTCTTTCGAAAACCCTTATTAAATTGTGCCATTACAAAAACTCGGCTCATATTGGCTTGTGAGTCACGATTCAAGTTCCCATAACTTTCTTAATTTGCATCCCTCGTCACCAACGTTTGGAAATTCTGGATTTGAAAATTTGTCCCCAGACAAGACCTGACTCACTGAACTAATTCACTCCATAAATTTGTCTACAGAACCGATTAGCATAAATATAAATTCAAAACTTGATGGAGCATCCTCAGATTGCTTGAATGTGCGTCATTCTACCAACGAGCTGCCGCTTTTTTTTTTCTTTTTTTTTTTAAGTTTGAGTATTTGTACTTTACACTGTTCCAAATTACTTTTTTTACTGGAGGAAAAATTAAAAAAAAATTAATTTTGATAAGTAGTGACTCATCAACCCCGATCAATCAAAACATTTCAGTTGGCAATCATTTTCCACACCATAACTCTTCATCATCATCTATGCACAACAGTGCTTCATCTTTGCTGGGTTTATTTCCTAGATATGATGGATCTAACATCATGATTGATTCCACTTGACCTTGTTGTTCAAGTGGTAAATAATTGTCTCAAGAGTTGCAAAAAAAAAAAAAAAAAAAAACAGGTATAAAAATGTCATTTGAATAGAATTTTCTGTTATTGGGTGGAGCACCGTGGTTTGCAATAGTATCTTTTCATTAATTGCAATAGTCGAGTGCTTTTAATATTACTGTTTCAGAAGGGTGGTTACTGAAAATGTTAAAAGATAAAGCACAGAAATGTCAAGTTTTTTCATCAAAATAAGATGAAATTTGTGTATGATCATTATTTTAAGGCTTTGATATGCCTCATTTTGAGTATTTTCAGTGATTAGACAAATGGTTAGACGAGGCCCATAAGGGGGGGGGGGGGCAGTTGAAGGGGTGAGGATCAACTGATATTTTGGCCAGAAAAAGTTCCACTAAGTTAGAATTTGTACTAGGTTTTGTGAGTACACATAGGGTTTGCAGTAAAGATGTTCATCTCTTCCTAACCTCCTCAGGAACGGATCCAGAGATATTTTCTGACAGTCTTCTTAATCATCTTTGTTTATCCCTCCTTCATTTTTGACCATCTTCCGACAGAAAAAATTGGATACCCGACAATGTAAACTTGAAAATCTGACCGTCTTCCGGAAGACCGAGAAGACAGCCTCAATCCGCCCCTGCTCCTTCCCTTCCACCCCTTTTAGACATTGCTGCCAATAGAAATTCAGTATTTAAAGGACTAGATAAGGAGATGTTGACATATTTAATTGTTGAAAGGAAAACAATCCCTTTTAAAACATAATTTTTATGGATGATTTCTCAGTGTCAGCTTTAATACTGAATGGAAATTACATCACCTATTTGCGAGAAAATAATGTTCCCTTTTGAATTAATGTTTTATTGGTAACAAGAGCCATTGGAATCTGGTGAAGGAAAGTTTTGCAAGATGCTTTTTGGTATTGTTTTGTTGGAAATCAAAATGTTTTTATTATAGTTATTCGTACAGAAAAAAACAGACGGCTGTTGATACTGAATACTTTGTACTTTTACTGCTGAAGTTCAACTTGCAATTGTGAATATCTGCCATGAGATTTGCCTTATAGCTCCAAATCAATAAGAAATGAGACGAAAATGAACATTTTCCCCAAAAATATCAAGAATCAATTACAAAGGCACATTTGTTGATATTCTGTAGTGATGGTAAGCTCTAATCTAATCAGGGTTTAGATTTTGTTATCCAGGTCTTGACTTAGTGTTAGCGTGGTGCATTCTTAGGTCCATATAGTTAGTTTTCCAGTTTTATCATGGAGTTGTGAAATATGTCGCATTCATAATTGTTTTTATCTGGTTCTAATTATCGAAGTAAGTTATTTACTACTTAAAATGAAAATAATTTATATTTGCCATACATTTAATATTCAAGTTGAAGTGTTATAGACATTTAAAAGACTACTTGCCACTTGGACAATTTGGAGGATGTGGAAGGTGCAAGGCATTTTAATTTCACTCTCAATTTTGTTTTTCTGTATTAGAAATATATCACTATTTGAAAAGATTGAAAAGTGTCTAATATTGCAGGTGATTTCAGTACTTTAGATGTTTTTGAAGTCAGAATATTTTTGATCACGGCAAAGGTGTGTGGTAATTTAAAAAAAAAAAAAAAAAGAAAAAAAAAATAGATTTTAAATTCTGTGTGTGGTAAGGTATGCCTGCAGCAATTTTCCAGTAAGACTTATAGAAGTTGACAATGCCATTTGCAACCCGAGATTCAGTACATGATAGAGCAGGGCAAGTGTAAAACAATGTTAACTTGACTGGAATGGCGACCCTTTCCTTACTGGGAAAAAGTCCTGTTCTCAACCAACTCTGAGTGCCGTTGACTTGTTCAATTACTGCCTCATTTTGTGAAGTACTAGAATTGTTTTTCGTGACCTGTATGAGCCCATTTTTTTATTATTATATTTAGCAGACTTAGCTGGTTTCTCCTTGCTGGATTTTCGGGATGGCAATTTTGATACATTTGGTGTTGAATCTGAAGAAAGTAAGAAGATGGCACAATTTCCATAGAAGACACATTTTACAAAAAAAAAAAAAAAATGAAAAAAAATTACACACCAAATGAATTTTATTATCATTATAGAATTTTTAGAATTTTAAATCTTTTTTATTTCTTTTTATATTGAGTATACAGTCAATAGGTACAAGTGGACAGACAGATAGAAAGAAATATTTTTGTAAAACACTTGATTTAAAAATGAAATCTTTCACACTTGGCTTCCAACTTAAAAAGAAAAGGGGAGACACCATGTGACAATTAAAATAACCTGTAAGTCCAGTTATAACTTTATAAGATTTATGAATGTAAAATACAACTGAATGACTTAATTTTCGCAGTATGAAAAGAAAAGAGTGAAGTTTTTTTAGCATGAGTACTCAGAATGGTTAAGCCACCTTCATTATGTGTCAGTTGACCCCAGCGACTCCGCTCGAAATTTATCAAGAGGCGACTACTTAACCGGCGGCCAGCCGACTCCATCTGTGGCTGCAGACACACAGTGCAAATATATCAGTCTAAATAAGTGACAGCGACATGTAATATCATTGGCAGTGAAATCAGTGTGTGTGAGAGCTTATTTTAGGTTAAATACCACCAAAGGGCTGTCACCGACTTTTCTTTAAAGCTCGTGATTGATTGGTCTGTACCAGGTGAGGGGAGCACCTCATCTGCTCTGGGCCTTGGGGTGTGCCCACACTGGGTTTGTTTGGAACGGAAGTGAAGTGGATTGGTTACAGTGGTGCTGGTTTTGGGGTCTTGGGTAGTCTTGTGTGAATGCGGCTGATGTGTCATTGTGGACAGAATGAAAGCGAGATTTTACTGTTTGGGAGGAAGGGAGGGGGGTTCTTGTGAAATTTTATAGATGAAAGTGATGATATATATTAGTAAACTCAAGGCACATGTCATAATTTTCTATTATGGTATTCAGTTCTTTGTTTGGTTTGAAAAAATGAGCAGTTTATATGATTGAGATATAGTAGTTCAGCTTTCACACACAAACGCACACACGCAAAAAAAAGCTTATCAAATGTACAGGATATTGAAATTACCCAATTGCTGCTCTCACACAGACCTTTTTTTCCCTAACCTGCCAATGCTGTTTGGAAGTGTCACATGAAGTGCAATTAAGTGTTTGGACTCCTAGGTTCTGTCGACTGAGTTGTGAGTCATTCCTATCCCATATCAAGAGATACCAGTAGAAGAGTGATTGGTCTATCTGAACTCCCTGTTACCGAGACTTGGCTTGCAACCCCTTGGCGAAAACAAAATTTTGCCCATTCTTACCCCTTTCAAAGTTGGTGCTACGACAATTTTTCGTTAGTCTTTTTTTGATAAATTCATACATCAGTTCTAATGAACCTTTTATTGGAGCCTTTTTTTTTTTAGTTATATATTTGTTAGAGTGGGTATTTAATAGGCTTTACCATTAAAAATGGAGGATAATTGGTATTATCCCATGCAAATAACCCAGTGTCTTGTGACTTGGATGAAAAACAAGGCAGACTGATGCGTGCTGTGTGACAAGGAATAAAAGCCCACTGAAATTTATCCAGGGATATTTTTCTGGCTGTTTTCTTTTTAGTCGATTCACAGTTCATTGCACAACGTACAAATTCATGATGTTTTGGGTGTCATTTTTGTATTGCTTTCTAAGAAGACATTACAGGGATGCAGGGTTTTATAAAGATACTACTGAAATGTGAACTCCACTTCGTAAGAATTCTGACACATTTTGTGAGTCTTATGTATAATGTCATACAGTGCCAATAACCTTTATTTAGGCTGTCTTGGATGATTCTATTTTATTTCTTTAAAGATGAAAGTCTATATATATATATATAATAAAGAAAATACTTTTAAATGTGTACTGTGTTGAATCTCATTTTTGCACAATTTGCAGTATTTCATACATATGTCATTTAATGTTCAGAATGATTTTTTTAAAAGGCAGCCAGATGGAATTAAATAAGGGAGAGAGAGAAGGAAGAGGGGGAGGGGGTAAAGACAGAGAAAGAGAGGGAAAGCGGGTGAGAGAGAGAGAGAGAAAGTTATTTATTCACGAAGTGCATATGAACATTAAGTCGTTATGGTATTGTGATGTTTAATTTTAAACTATTCTCCCTTGGGCAGTGTAATAAATGTCACCTTTTTATGGTCAGAGGAAAGAGGCTTTGTGATAAAAAGCTTTAAATGCAGCTAAAAATATAACTTAAAAGCTATGAAATAAGTTCATTTTGATTGAGGTTTTACTGGTTCACTTGAAAAATTATCTAAACTAATGTAAAAAAAAAAAAAATTAAAAAAAAAAATGAAAAATGGTACCAGCATATTTCGTATAGTTATTTTTATAAACCCATTTAAGCAAAAAAAAAAAAAAAAAAAAAAAAAAAAAAATTATGAATGCACGCAACTATGTTCAGTTTTTTGTCACTTGGTACATTTAAGGTGTGTCTCATCCGTTTAAATATTTTGTTGTGTCATTAACATCAACAACACAGCTGCCATGTTAAAAGATGGCTGTAAAACCTCTAAAAGGCTCCCAGACGTGCTTCAATTGTTATATTTCAAAAATGAAGACAGGTCAGGTCATTAGGTAATCCATGAGAATTCCTTGAGACATTTTTACTTTGTTAGCAGATTCTTGTTCAAAAGATGTGGTGAAACAAAAAATTGTCTGTGTTCTGTAAAAGAGTCAGTTTTTGGCTGCTTTGATGTATTAGTTTTCATGTTTTAATCTTGCCACGTGAAGATTGAATGAACTATTTCACAAGGTTCTACTCACTGAGAGCCACAAAGGTGGCAATTAATATAATTAAATAATTCATTAATCTTATGTTTGTTTGTTTTTCTTCCTCAATTTTCATTAAATTTTTTATCCATTTTCTTTTTTTGTATTAATTTTCTTTTTATTCATTTCATATCCAGTGCTACGTTTTGAAGTACTTGTTTTGAAGGACTCGGTATTTGAATGTCCATCATTTCCCTTTGGCCAAGCCGCATTTTTAGACAGCTTTACTCCTTTTCTCCACAAGGATCGAACCACCATCTGTGATTTGGTGTTCCAAAGTATTTTTTTCCCTTAAAACTAATCCTTTTAATGCAGTTTATTTAATTCTTAAATCAACCAAATCCCAGAACTTGATTTATATTGACACTGAAATATCGCTTCTTTTCCCATTTGCCATTTTCCCACATATTTTCCCCTGTGTTTGGCTATGCATGGCTGTGTGTATATTATGCAACACTGACTGTTTTATGGGCAAAGATACAGGTAGACATCTGTACAATATATACAACAGAAGAGAAAAGGAGGAGGGGAAAATCAAAGGGAGGCTGAGGAGATTAAATAGCATTCTGTTTGTGCATATCATGTCTGAATTGAAAGTGTAATTGAACAACCAATAATTGGGGAAAGGTGGCGTGTTTCAGATACAACCAGACCCTTCTTGTTGTCATGGCTGTTACCAGTGAAGTGGAGTCCAACCATGTATAGATCTTCTCCTATCTTATAATCTTCCTATTTCATTTCTTCCTCCCTCTTCACTCCTCTCCCCCCTCCCAAGACCTGCAGTGAACCAGGTATGAGATTTTCCCAATTATCAATGGATTTTTGACTATTTGGGAGCCAAAAGTGTCATTGGCTTAAGCAGTCCCCTGGACCCAGCGCCATATTTTCTGATTTTTTCACTAAATGGTCTCTCATCCCTCTCATCCCTGTTGTGCCCCATTACTAAAATTACATCATCGTTGAGAAACGTTAGAGACAGGTGTTGTTATGAAGCTGTGAGGGAGCTGTACGAGGCTGTCTGATGTTCCAAGGTTGCCAGGCTAGAAAATTATTACGTGGGAGGACAAGTGCCTCTTCCTCTTCTCCTTTATGTGATCTTCAGGTATGGCACTTCAAACCGGTTTACACTGGCCGAAATAGGGTTTGTCTGTAGGATGTACCTATTCCTATAATGTTTGAAACAAAAATTGTCATTTTTTCAAATTCTGTTTGATCTGTTCATCAGAAATTATCAGTTTTCTGAGTCTGAGGTGGAAATATTTTTTTTGAACAAACTTCACCAGAGTTGGAAAGTGGTGACATCTTTGGGGTTTCCCAGGAAGAGACGTTCTCCTTGTTGACATTCCCTCTTGTCTGGTAATTTATCTGCCATAAAATCATTTGAATATCTGACATGGGCCAAAAATGAGAGTAGGATATGGAAAATAAAAGCACTGATATATGGATTAGGGATGAGGGGCATAATATTAGATATTGAGGATAAACATTGATGACAAGGTAGATAAGTAGATGAATTTGACACTCAGACAAGGTCAACCGCATTAAGAAATTGAAACTTTTTAAAGTTGATTTTGTTTACATTACTTAGGAATAACAACTGTTATCTTGGAGTAAAGTTTATGGCTATTACAAAAAAAAAAAAAAATAAATAAATAAATAAACATAATTTACTTTTGATACTTCCCAAAACAATGCTTTGTTAGCAATTAAAAGAGGATTTTAGAGTTCTGCAAAACAAGTTTGTTTCCCTTAAGAGACAGAAATATCATAGTTGCAAATAGAAAAAGTTTTTAAAAGAATGAAACATTAGAACGAGTATAGCATTTAAAATATTTCAGTTACTGCTGTAGCAAGTATAATCAGCATCCGGGAGGTCTTGTTTGAGGAATCTTTGTTTGTTTGAACAATGTTGGAGGATATCCATGTGTCTACATCCTTGTCTTTGTCTTTGGATATCTATTTCATCAGTCTGTCTGTCCTTTACTCTTGTTCTTTTTTCAAGGTTTCTGTCTTACAGAAAATGTCCCACTTAGGTTTCAAATCCACAGTTGTGCAATACCTGTGCATGAAATTATTTTTCCTATATTTTTCTATGAAGATGTCAGATGATAAAGAACATTATTTTCATAATTTCTTTCACTTGATATCCTCCAGGTCTGAACAAAAAATAATATATGATGTCATTTCTCCAAAATTAAAGACCATGAAACTGCGGTTTGAAAAACATCCACAAATTCTAAAAAGTCAATTGGGTTAATCTCAGAAACTTTGATGCCTGCCAAACTAAAATTAGCACAACCTAAAAAAAATAAATAATTGAATCCAGTATGGTGTGCGAAATCAAAGAACAATTACCATAATGTCTACTGGTCACTTGTGGTCATCAGTCAAGGTCAACTGAGGACAGTTACCTGGACTGTCTGGACAAGTGAAGACAAGATGGACATATTGATAACAGAGAGGTGTTAATGACCCCCCTGCTGGCCTGGTGTTATCTTAAATACTTAACACCTCCATGTGTCATAATAGTCAGTGGTCAGTGCTGGTTTGGACACTTAACACTCCAGCAATCGAAAGATTGGTGATCTGGGACCACCTGAAGAAACACAGTGACCAAAGCTGTAGTGGTAATGACCATTTGATTTTTTTCTTTTTTTTGATGAGATTGAAGTGAGGAGAGGCTGACCAATGGTCAGTGCTAGTTTGATCTCATAACACTCCAGCAAACAGAAGCTTGGTGATCTGGAACCACCCATAGAAACCTACAGGGGCTGATCCACAGATATATTGTGGCTGTCTTCCAAATTATCTTTGATGATCCATCCTCCATTTTAGACTGGCTTTTGGCTAAAAAAAAAAAAAAATCCCCTGTCAATATAAACTTGAAAATCTGACCATCTTCCGAAAGATCCAGAAGACAGCTGAGAGGCTGAACAAGAGATACAGAATTCACCAATCACAGCAGGCAGATATGAAGCCAGGCTCAGCAGGGTCAGTTCACCATCTTGACCATTAGACAGACACAACTGACCACATCTGAGTGATGAGTCAGTGACAGAGACAAAAGAGTCAGAGGTGATGTTGATTAACCACAAATATATCTTACAGGCAACCTGTACTTTTGAAGCTCTCTCCACACAGGATTTTGTTTTTGGGGTTTGGGGAGGGGGAGAGGCATAAGACTTGGACTTGACCGCTGTAACTGACCACAGGTATTTGATGGATGGCCGAGAAGGAGCTGTTGATAGCCCTGGCTGATAACAGGTGTGAAAATGAGTGATTAAGTGGTCCTGATAGGCGTTAATGGTCATCAGCATGGAAAGAAAAGCATGGTTGGTGCACAGACATTTTGAACACTTTAAGAAGATCAAAATAAATTGTTTGTTGAAAAATTCATGATTTAAGTCACTTGCAGTTAAAACTTTGGAGAGTGAATCCAGGTCACAATATACAAACATTCTGAAGGGCATGGTATGGCTTTTGGGTATGGCACACAAATCTAGATCAGTAAAGAGGGTGAGGTATATTTAAGAGCAAACAACTTGTCCCTGGAGGTAGACATGTGTTTACTCTTTGTTTATTATTATCATAAAATGGAGGTAGAGCACAGTCATTTTCAAAAGTTCGAAAAAATATTGTGGTGGGGGAAACTTTATTGAGGGCTGTTTAGAATTACAGAGCAGTGGCTTAAACATCGACTTGTTACAATATTGTTCATTTATCTTTGAAGGAGTTGATGAGCAGAGATATTTTTAGATTTGATTGAAGTGTCCCTATGATGATGACGAGAATGATGATGATGATGATGACAGTGATACTGCTACTGCTGATGATGTTGATTGCTGGATTAAAGTGTAAAAAATTAATGAGGGCAGGGTGGAATGACCACTACTGACCATATCCATTATTGCCATTAGTAGACACAAGACACCAATCACTATTAGCTACGTTGGCTTATTGACCAGGCTTTCCCAGAAATTGCGTCCCTTGGGTTTTAGGAAACGGCAACATGTCCGCTGATATTGCCTTGGTTGGGATATGAGTGTTCTCTAATAAGATGGATTTAAGGTAAATTAAGGTCCCAATATTTATTATTTTATAATAGTAATTATTTAAGAATAATTTACTAATTTGTTTGTTTATTTATTTATTTTTGATTATAGTTTTTGTAAGTGCAAGTGCTATCTTTCCCAAAAATCATTTTGTGTTTTTTTTAGCTCATCTATTTAGCACTTACTGTAGAGTTTTATGTAGACTTCAAATAACACCAACATGTGAAGGATCAATAGATGAGAAATTTTGCAATGAGAGACCATAATAAAATTACATCTTTACGACAAACGTATGAAAAAAACTGTCAGAATTGTAAGGCATTTCTTCTAACTCCCGCTGTGTAGTGAAATAGTAGATAACCTAACTTTGGTAGTGTTAAACATATATAATATATAATATGCAAATGCTAATTGTGCTTGCAACCCACCCTCTCACATTAGGGACTGCAGAGCACCTGACTGGAATTTTGTTATTACTGGGAGAAAAAAAGCACTTCCAATGCTGTCTGCATCTGTCAGCTTGTGAAGGTAGCACATGAGCCGAAGCAGCTGCGAGGGCAGAGTGACTGCTTGCGTTTTTCTTACGAATGGCGTAATGGTTGTGGTAATTATCTCATAGGTTAAGCATCCTTTGGGGTGTAACCTGGAGAGGCGGACTGGCGGAACGTGGGCGGGGGTTGGGGGGGAGGGGAGAATGAGTATTGTTACTATGGTGAAGAGTAATTAAGTGTTGTTGTGTAGATCTGTAAATTGCCAACATGTTTAACAGCATGTTTTTTGTATTTCTAAACCTCTCTCTCTCTCTCTCCCCCCATAATCCCCCCCCCCCCCCACCACCACCGCACATACAGTCTCAACTTTCCCCGATCTATATCATCTTCAGATCAATCTTTTCAGAACTTGCCACAAAATTAATAAATCAGGAAAAAAAATGATCTGGGTGGTCTTGATCCAAGGTTGATACGTACCTGTACATGATCTATGTACCCATACTCCCCTGCAGGTGAGAAATATCAGTATCCCCAGGTGAACGTGAAATTAGATATACAACAAGAGTTGGTCATCAATTATGGCAGGATTTTTTACTTTTATTTTCTATTTTATGTGTATTTCTTATTTGAAGTATGATTTTGTTGGCTGTCGATTACTTTCTGTGTCCTGGGTCTTATGGGTTGTGTGTGGAATGAGAAAGTACATTATGAATGATAAAGTTGAACATTTTCACTGTATTTTGAATAAGAATAAACATATTCACTGCATAAAAAAATGATAAATCTGAAATGAAAGGAAGGATATCACCCAATGATGTGATCATTTAGTTGATTCACTGAAGTCAGGAAATATACCTGATTCTAATATATTCCAGGTACAACTCCTATAATTTCACTAACAAGAGCATTCTAGAAGCTGAATTCAGTCCAGTGATTAATTTTTTAGAACACAAAAAATTTCCCCCATCCTCTATTATGTAACGGTGTTATGGAGCCCCCATCTGCTGGATGTTTAATGAGGTGAAAGATAATGCACATCGTAGATGTTTTTTATGGTAACGGCGAAGCAGGTGACAGGAGTGAGTGTTTTCTTCTATTTCTGTCGAAAATTGGCACCAGAAACATGCAATGAATTCTTAAGTAGGGCAGTCAGCTGGTTAAGGGATTGAAGTTAGAATAACGCAGGTGTTCGTCCTTCTGGCTCCTCTGCTCTTCACTTCTACATACTTTGTACCTATTGAGATAAAATGTTGTCTTAGGATCGACAGGGTCTCTTTATTTATGTTAGTATTAACAAGTAAGCATTTTTTTCTCAGTTTTTTTGAAAAATTGGAAAATGTTTCACATTTGGTCTAATTTTTCTCCAATGCTGACCTACAAGAATGTTTTGCCAGGGAGATAAGGTTGAGGCATGTTGGGGAAGGAAAATCGGCAACTTTTCTTGGTGCTTATCAGCCGACATTTGCCTCCATTTCTCACTAAGACATTCCTGTTAATGTCGAAGTAAGGTCAAAACAAGGTCACATCAGATTCTGAGTACCTAGGAGCCAGCTGATGAGATTATCAGATTTTCCCAGCCTGAGAATAAAAATAAAAAAATTAAGGGATATATTTTCTTTTGTAACAGTACAGCTAGGTAGTTTGAGAGAAACATGTTTTATAAATTGTTCAGATAACCATGATGCTCTCAGATGTTGACTTTTCCTCAGAGATTTCCTGGAATGTTGTGGTACGTCCAGAACAAGGCTAAAGAATATTCTTAGTAACCGAGCCTGACATATTGCAACCCTTTATAGCAGCTGGGGGAAAAAACAAACTGCATTTTTCTCGGCTTTCTTGATGGCAAAGAGTGAGAGAGATGTTTCTGCCAAAATTCCTATGCTGCAAAGATGAGTATCCCAAAAGGTGCATACTTTTAGGGTTGGTATGAATTTATAGGCGGTGTGTAGTTTGAAGTATTCAAGGTAAAATGCAGCAGGCTTTTTCATCATTAGACAAATTTCTTCAATTTTGACCCCCCCCCCCAAAAAAAAAAATATATATATATATTTAAAAAAACAGTAGTAAAAGATGCATGGACGGTCATTTGGTACACCTACATGGTACACTCCTACAGCTTATCTTATATTTTATTTTTGAAAACTAATGAAGTATTTGAACTCTTTTATGTATTGTATTAAAAAGCATGGTTGAGAAATTCATTTAGAACCACTATAATTTGTCCATTTGTGTACTGGGATTCATGTCTAACTTGATTTCCTCACTCTTGTGGTTTTAGCAGGTTATTCCAGTTTTGACTAATGCAAACTTCCGATGGGCGAAGAAGTGTTTTAAAGAAAGACAGCGCAGCCTGCTTGGGTTATAAAAAATCCTGGTCTTGTCTCCAACCCTGAGCCACAACTGTGAAAGCAGTGCCAGTGTCCCTTTGCATATCACAAATAATATTTTAGTTAAATATTCGGATGATTCAGTATATTATAATGTTTCGAAGTATGTAAAGTATACCATGGTAAGCTTTCTCTATAACAAGGAGTAATTATTTTCAGCTTTGATGTAATTTACCTGTATCAAGCTGGTGACAACAGGATAGGATGAATAAGTAATTATTTATTTTAAATTATTTATTTAATGGACAATTCTGTGGTTCTTTGCTTTCTTTATGTTGAGTTTCTGCACCAAAATTTCTTCCTCTTTCTTTCTTAAATTTTGAGGGTTTGTAAGGCAGCTATCACTCCCCTGAATATTAAATGCACAGTTAAAAGATGACCTTTTCAAAAAACAGTGACAAGTCTTTTGGCATGCCATGAGTTATGTCACCCAGATTTTAAAATTCATTATCTTCCTATTAATCCTGGCCCTAGGGCTGTTTAAAATGAGAAACGCTTGAATCCTAATTGGTCTTCATGAATATTAAAGGGGGATAACTCACTAAATTCAAAGGTAATAAAGAAATTATATTTCCCAAACTGTGCTTTGTCGTTTATGACAGAAACATGAAAGTTTTGAGCAGTCAGCAACGCCGTATTGAAAAGTTTGATTCTCCGAGTATAAGTAAAAATTATTGATACAACTGGCAGAAGAGAAATATTCGAAAGACTAAAATGGATGAAGTGCGAGGACAGTTACTGTCCAGAATAGCTGGGTGGAAAGCATAATATAAAGACAAAGAACATTATTTTAATTATGTTATACAGTTTTTCATTACTTTGTGCAGGAAAGAATAGAGTTAAAAGGGAGAGAATTAATCTCCTTATTTTTTCAACATAAAAACTGTTAACAGCAGTGTTATTGTTTTTCTACTTCAGAGCAGTATTGTGTTAAGTTGCACTTTGAATTGTTATGCTTTAATTAAAAAGAGAAATAAAGGGCAAGTGTATATGTGACATAAAATTCGGTGCAAAGTCACATTTCGAAATTGAAAGAGAAGGGCACCCAATAACAAAGTGAATGCACAATGTGTCAAGTGTGTTCTGCAAGGTAATGCTTGGCACATTTCTGAAGTAAAACTGAACTTGGGATTGGCAATTCTGCGTCTGACATGGAAACCGAAAGAGCAAGAAAAAATATTTGGTGCTGTGAGTAATAATCACAAGTTTTCTTTGAAAAAATTGAACTAAAGTGAGGTGATGAAGTAAATTCCTGTACAGCTTAACTAAGAAAAATGAAAGCTGGAAATATAATTAAACTTTTAAACAAAACAAATTTTTTTTTGGTCATCAGAGCTCAAGATATCCAGTTCAGGAGTCATGATAGGCAAATAAAAGGTGAATAAAGCTGTAATATTATCTCTGCAATTTTTTTCTTGGAGAAATCAGTGTGGGAGTAAAGTTGATATCAGATGAAGGAAATGTTTGATAGGTCTGCTTAAAATAGCCAGTGACATCACGTCTGGAGCTGGAGGCGACACTTTATCCATGTCCCGGGGCATGGACAAAAATCTTCACTGCCCTTTTATAGGATAACACATATTATCCACAATTAGGGCCAGGGTGTTCAGGAATTGTCACCCTGCAACATGGATTTGGACCTTTAGATTGTATCCGAAATGAGGTTGGTAAAAGTCAAACAAGTCCCCTTTGACTATGTGAAAATCTTAAACAAGATTAAACTCCCAATCCCCCCATCAGAGACGGAGATAAGACGCAGTTGCTATGACCCAACAAGTATGCCTCACAACGCAAAGAGGTTTTATGTTTGCCTAATGGTTGGAAAGCTAATATACTCCTGCTTGCCTGGCTGCCTGCTAGCTGGCCTTCTTGCTTGCTCGCGTAGGCATAGACAAGGCACACGCAATAAATGAGAAGTGAAGCAGAAATCAGCCTGGGTTAGTTAAACTAAACCAAATGAGAAACGAAACACAGGGGCTTGGCGACAAAATGGAAAATGAAGAAAACGGCCCAGAGAAAAATTTCTTCAGTTTGGATTCATCTTTGCAAACTTGCAACATGCCATGAATAACAAACATGAACTGCACAGTCTGAGTTAGACTAAAGAGGGAGAATCATAAATATTCCATGCTGGCAGTCCCTATTTTCTCCTTTGTTATCAGTATGCAAACCCTGTAGTAGTGAGATAAATAAAGTCAAGTTGTTTATTGAGGTTGCCATTGTACACTTCCTCATGGTGGAGATTGATGTATCATATTATATATAATTGTTTCAGAATGTATCTTTACAGGGCAGGCACATGTGATTGCTATTTGAATATCATGTGTGTAACTGTGTCAGAATGTATCGGGTTTTGTCTATACTGTTGCCAGGGCCTGGACTTTTTTTTTCTGGGCTGCCTGCAGGTATTGGAGGGATAATACTGTGCAGATCTGCTGAATGAACTTTATTTAAAGGATAGAACCTGTTTTTGTATGCAGACCAGAAGCTGGAGGGGGGGAGGGGGGGGGGGGCAGTGTTATATTAAGTATTCCAAACCCAGATATACGAGTTATGCTCATGTCTGTCTGTCTGTCTGTCTGCCTGTCTGTCTGTCTGTTTAATCTCATCACATTGATATACAGCAGTTATCAGTTATGTCTATACAGTTTACAGGGCCCTCTGTTCAGTCAGGTTTAGCAATCGCCTGCCTGAGGATATGGTCAAATTGTTTATTTGTTAATGTACAAGTCTTGTATGTAGTCTGTTTATCCCTTTGTAGCATAGCATACAGTTTGGCTGTTTCCATTATCCATGGTTCTCCAATAGTGCGCGGGCCCCAAGATTTGTGAGGTCGCAAGGCGGCCTGCCTGCTGGTATTATGCTTGTCTGTGACCTGACGTGACCTTGCTAGAAGTTAATAGCTTGCACATGCGTGGTGGGGATCGCTGAGGTTTGAATTGCCTGTCTACTTAGGTGTTCAGTCTAGGTGGGGCTTCATAAGTGACTCGCGCACGCTTTTCAGCTTCATCGTACGTACATCCATACTTACCCGGCTGCAGGCGGCGTATTTATACATTTCTTCTGTGGATTTTTATCCCCGAATACTGCGGCATAGCGTAGCTTCAACATATATTTCTGAACAGTTGCTTGATTATTACTTTATAATATTATTACCACTACTTTCTACTATCACTTCAGCGGGTACAGCAAGGACTGTTTAAAGAATTGCTTGAATTGGGAAAAGGATCTGGGTGAAGTTTCAAGGTAAGACCAGTTCAGACGTGTCCTGAGTATCCTTAGTATGGATTTGTCCTTAGCAGCAATTAGATGTGAATGTCATGCTCAAGCACTACGGTCGCCTATAGAGACACATCCATGTTGGGGTGACGTGACTCAGTGAAGGCATGGCCAGATAAGGTTATTGATACAAAGCTGGGGGTTGGCTACACGTAGCTTTAGCTCAAAGGACGCGAGATTGCGAACACGCCATGGCGGAATACTTGACTTACTGAAGACCATCTTTTTGTTTTAATGTACAGCTAATACACTGAATAATTTAGAGGAGAGTTTGTGTGCTGAAACGAAAAGTGCGCATTAGGATTTAGTTTCATGGTCATTTGTTTAAGCTAACCGTATTTTACAGACTCGCATGATTTAGAATTCTCTCTCTGCGAGATCGGGATTGACGTTGCAGAGTCCCCAAGGCTTACTATCAAGCCATGTCTTGGTTCATTTTCTTACTTGAGATATATGGTGTGAGAAAGCACTGTCTGGCCTTTAGTCAACATGAGATATTTGTAAGCAATTCACAACTGAAAAGAGCATGTCCTTTGGCCATTATGTACACAGTCTTCTGTCCCCTAAGAACATGTGGTACTAACATATGTTGAACAAACTGTATGCGGAGACAATGTGTATTTAAACTTAGATAGGGATTTTTTCCTGTGGAAAGTGAAACAATAAAAATCAATTCATTTGTGAAGGGGGTATGCATGTTTAATGTGATACAAAGAGGTGAAATAGAAATTGAAAGGAATATATACATACAAATTCACATTTTCTTCTTTCGTGTCTGAATTCTTGCTCATATGCTAAAGATTTTTTGGGGTTCAATAAAAAGCAGTTGGTTCTTCCATGCTAAAAATATATGTAGCATAGTTACAGAAAAGCTAGATCTGTTGTCGTGCTAGACCAAGCAGATAAAGAATTAATATCTTGCTTTTTTTTTTTCGTGATTAAAATGCATCACTGTCAACGTGGCAGCAACTGGTGCTGCAAGCTGTAGAGACATACAGTTTAAGTGGAAGTTATATTCTCCCTGCCGTTTATATTGATTTTGCTTCGCATTTTGAAGTCAATGGAACTGGGTCGAATTAAATGAAACCTTGGTCTGACCTGAAGTGTTGTTACAACAAATAGCTGGTAGCCCCGTGCGCTGGTTGTAATACAGGGGAGAGCCTGTTTTGTGTAGGGTTGGATTGCATCGGAGTGTAGACTTTTTTTCCTTCTTTATATCAGGACTGTTGAGACTGGTTCGTAGCCTGCAGTCTGGGCAGCTCTAGGGTCTATTTAAAAAGTGTTCGATTACTTTTCAGTGCAAAGTTAATGTGGTTATTTTATACCATTATTTGGTAGGTGATTAGGCATATTTGGATTACTGAAGAGATGAAAGTTAATCATATTTGTTGGATGGTAGTTTGCCCCGATGGCCCCGAGCTAAGATTACTCTGTATTATGGAGTTTAAATTGAGAGTTAATTATTCTTTGAGGCTCTGGTGGTGTGTCTTTGTAACATAGGTGACGGATTGTTTACGTGTCCCAGTTTTTTGTTCACGGTAATAAAAGGCAGGGCGCTACCCGTGTTAGGCATCGTCATTAGTTCAAGGAGGCCTTTGCTGGATCACTGAACCTTTCCCTGAACTTAATACCTGATACCTTTTTTCCCTTATTAATTTCTCTTCCATTTTTTCTTTTTTCTTTTTTTATTTTATTGAGACACATGTGAAATGAGTTTTAAGTATTTTTACAGTACTTAATTTAGTTCTTACAGGAAACCTGGTTGCTGCCAACAATATGGTCAGCTATTTTAAAGACGTTACCATGTGTACTTGATACTAATTTTGGACTACTTTCCGGACCACATCATAACTCCGTAAATTGTTTTTGTAAGAGGGACACAATATCTGCTTTTTAAATTCATTATTGGTGGAATACAGTATACTCAGTGAGGACACATTCAACTTCCACTGGTGTCAAGGAACTCAAAATATAAATAAACAATCTCTTTGAAGTGTTGCCTCACTGGTGTCGTGGTACCACCGTCCTTGTTTTCGTCTCCGATAATCCTTTGTTAAAGCCAAGGTTAAGCAAATCAAAATCACAATCGGCCGGCACCTTACAGGCATAATGGTTTATTGGAAATTGGAAGCGGGGGTATTTTTTCATCCTTGTTGTTCACAGCTGACGCGGGGGTCATTCTGAAAGGTAGCGACAGGTCAAGCAAAAAGATGGCCCTGAAAGCCGGCTGTGTTGGAGCTCCATAATAAATGAGTAGTAGCGACATTGGTGAGTGCAGAATAGGGTATTTACAAGTTTTTAATGACTTTGGTACCACAATGCTGTGCTGGGGTGACTCAGTTTTATGCCGCTATATTCAGAGAAGTTAAACAGACTGATCACGGAACCTTTGTCATATGTGGCCACAATTAGTCGCTACCCGCTCTCCGTCTGTCAGGCCTGTCTCTTGTGGTAAAGTCACCACATCTTTTGTACTTAGTATTACATCCATAACACAATGAATGCAACCTTACAGCATAAATCCTTAGAACAGGAAACCTATTGTAAGGGATTGTCTCTGAAAATATTATAAAAGGAAATGTCTGATACGATGTGTTGGCATTGTGACAGTAACTGACTTGGTTTGGTGTTTCTCCATGGATTCGGTGGAGATCCTGGAAACGAGTTTAAAGTTGAGCTGACTTTGGAGTGACGTCTGCTTGGAATTTATGTAACTTCCTGTTGTGTTGAGAAGATGTGACAGATTGTTGTATGTGAATGTGCGTGCAAGCGTACCTGAGTGTGCGTGCATGCTTATGCACTTGTGTGACCGTGTAAATGTTCTGAATATATGCATAAAGAAGATGTAATTTATTTCAAAAGTTTTCTCTTTGTGAAGTTGTGTTTCTCCATTAAAGAAAGTGGATTAGTGGTTTCATTTCTCTTGATTATAAGATTAATTCGTTGTTTTTCTCTAATCCTCTGGGGAAGATTAATGACATCTTTCCAGACAGTGGTGTGTAAATTAATCTGCTTGATACTTTCTACAAGTGATATCACAGGCCTATCCAACTGCCAGACTCGGCACCGAAGGATCCAAAATTCACCAGTAGGTGGGATCACGCTACCCATTTTCAAGGTGTGTATCAGTACCCGCTTTTTAGTATCAGATGCAGCACCCTCTTGCCGGTTATGTGATTTGATAGCGATGATTCTGAGCGGGGCTGGAAAGTAGTGTAATCTCATCAATATTCATGTGGTACTGCTATTTTCCCTGTTTTATGTAAGAAATCGCACTAAATTGTGATTTCTTTTAACGTAAAGTGCAGGTTTGAACATAGCCAACGATGTTATGCAGTAGTAAGTATGTTTTAAGTCTGGCAAAAATAAAAATAGATGTGTATATCCTCGCTTAGCTAGAAAATCACCATAACATTTAAAATATATCATCTGCTTTATTGTTAACAAAAAATGAATCACGTAACTTACTGAAATTATATGATTTTTTCACTGGTTACATCTGCCGCCGTATTTTTGTATTCTTACGACTCCTACTTGACGAAAATGAAGCAAGATACCCGGATGACAAAATAAGCTAGTGGTCGTCGTACAGAATTTGTCCCGGGGAAGGGTACTATGAGATGCGTACTGATACACACCTTAAAGATGGGTAGCGTGATCCGATCTGCTGGTGAATTCAGGAACATTCGATGCCGAGTCTGGTAGTTGAGTAGGCCTGTGTCATTGGAGACTGAAAATGAAACAAGGAATTATTTTGGGGGATCTTGTTTTATATTGAAGAAAATGTTGGTAAAATTGGAGAGTCATTTATGCTTGAGCTTTGATTAAATTGTTAAGAGGGAAAGGACAAGTACAGTCATTCTAAATAACAAGCTTTAGAAAAACTGCTAAAAACATAGTATGAGATTTGTTTTACCATTTTACCAGTGGAAAGAAAATATTTTAATTTCAGCAAGTGAATATCTGAAAGTGATTTCTGTTTTGTTACTTTTCCGTACCTAGTAACTTCCAGTGAAGGGCTTATTACAATAATAAATAAGTAAATAAATAAGGAATTAATAACAGAAATTGATATAAATAAGACTGCAGTAAACTGATATTGACTTTCTTTTCAACATCTACTATAATATGATTAAAAAAAGAAATAGAAGTGAGTTATTTTATAAAATATTGTGTTATGTTCTGGTACTAGTTCCATTATAGTCCAATGTGAAATGAAGTATTTCTATAAAAACAGGTAAAAATACTTTTCTTCATTTGAATATATTTTTCGGCCCATGCAGATTATTTCCCTTCCTAATTTTGGTTTTCAGAATGTAGACAAACAGACATAAGTCACAAGGAACAATTTGTTTGCTAGCTCACGACCATTGGACCAATAAAAATGGCATTACCCTTACCCTCCTCACTGCTTTGACTCAAAAAAAAAAAAAAAAAAAGGCATAAATAAAGAGAAAGGAAATGACAGGGCATACTGTGTTGGTTAGTTCTACCATTATTTTCCAATCGCTGCTCGTTCTCAGCTTTAGGCGTTGCTTTGATAGAATTACTCAGCCAACGAAGCAGACAGAATAGTGGGGAATGTTAGGAGAAGAGGCAATGTCTTGGAAACAATGAAGAGTCATCCCGCATTTTAAATGGGGTTTGATTGACGCAACACTGCCAGACGTTTTCCTCCACCCAGGGTTTCTCCCCAGGCTGGCACTTTACAGGAGGCTCAAATGGGAAAGATTGAATGTTTGTACAATTTCCAGGGGTATATATTATCAGAAATGTTTTCAGCCAGAGGGCTTCAGAAGGAGAGTGCTCTTTGGAAAGACTTGTCTCCACCCTCCCTTTTTAAGCTCTCCAGTGAAAAGAATTGAATACTTCTAAATAATGTGCACTCGTGTGTGTGTGTGTGTGTGTGTGTGTGCGCGCGCGCGCGTGCGCGCGCTATAAAGTTTATCCCTATTGGCAATGAAAGCATTTGCAAAAGGGCATACAACTGTAAATTGCAAATATGAAAACTGAAAGTTTGCCAGAGCACGAGACACTGCAAACTGTCTGTCTGTGTGTTTACCTGTTATCACTGATATATTGATAATGTTGGCATGTGGCAAATAAAGAGAAAGATAGACCATTTTAAGGTTATTTATTTATTTATTTATTTATTTATTTATTTATTTATTTATTTATTTAATTTGTCTGAGAAGCATAGTGAAAGCACTTATACTAGGTGGGATGTCATGTAGATCATGACAAAAAGGCACGGCAGTTAATAATTTGTCATGACGCTGCTAAAAATAAAATCCAAATTAATAAAACCAACAACCTTCAACAGCTTTATTTACCAAAACCAGCGCCATGACAACAGGCAAATTTGTTACACAAATGGTTCAATGCTGCTGGAAAATATTTATGGTTTGTTTGAAAATATTAATCCAGTCATCGTTGTGTTATGACTCGGAAACAGCTGGCGGTAACGGCCTCCAAATGGAAGTAAAGAGCAGACGGCAAGATGAGCATATACCAGTTTTCCAGTAAAAGCTTCACATTACATGAAATGCGATGAATCCAATCATGCTGTTACAGTAGCTGTATTGAGTGCAGCTACTTTTTGTGATAATATAGATCTGTCTTATCTATTCGGGTTATTTTCAAGAACCTTGGCCATAGTGGCACTCCATGTTTCACCAAGCAGAACACAAGTACACGCACGCGCTGATAACTTTGACAGAAAGTTATGAATATTTCAAATTGGGCCTCTCATCTTTCTTTTTCCTTTTTTATTCTGTAGGTTATATTCTGTGGCAGTCTTATTTTCTTTACCACATGATGAAGGTCAATGTAAGGACCATTCGGCAAAAGTTCATATGTGGAATTATGAGATTAAGGTTTACAAAGGAGGATGTGCTGACCTTGGTCGAGGTGACATGTCTCTGGCGCTGTTGTTTCATTATCCTCATGGCAGGGCTGTCAGTTACGATTACAGAGCCCAGCAACATGGATACAGTGGCTGAAAATTCCATTATGCATTCTTGGGTGCTTGGGTATAGTTTCAGGGTGTTGTGTGATTTAATGATTCTTTGAAGGATGGTGTTTTTATTATCCATGCTCTGGGGCCTCAGGCTCTGGTGTTGGCTTTTGAGGGATGGATTACCACTGCATTAAAAACATGCTGGTCTTAGCAAATATATAAGAACATGTTTTCATTGATACCTCTGAAAGGGTGATGTATTGATGAATTGAGTATTGTAAACGTAAAAAAAAGGCCCTGATGTTTGAGTCACCAAATTGCCAGTGAAACAGAATATATGTTTTGCCATTTACAAGGTTGTTTCTTCTCTGTTTGCAAAAACTGGATATGAAAAGGGTGTGTTAAATGTTTGGCAGGATAATAAGCCGTAAGGATAGTTCTGCGGCTATTTTCGTTTTGCCTTTTGTCCAGGTTGTCAGGTTGAAATAAAAACTTGTTTCAATGGATATGTGTGCTTGACTGAGCAGCTTCACACAAACACTATATCGAATTGCATAGGATGAAAAAAGGCACTTAGCTGGGAAGATAAAAAGTGGAGTTAATGGGCGATAAATATATATTAGTATTCAAAATGGCGGAAAGAAGCAGGGAGGATGATCATGTTTTGTAGATGTGATGGTTTAAACAAGATGGCGCCATTTGTTCTTGAATGTGGCTGTTACACGAGAGATTAGCGTGATTGACTGACTGGTGCATTGTGGGTATTTTAGTGGTTTTAAGTGTTGTCTTTGTTTTGAAAGGGAAAAATCTGGATAATTCCACCGATACATGTTATCTTTTTGTGTCAATACAGGAAATGTGTAGATGGAAAAATGTCTACGTCACTCGAAACCATTGGAAGGATATATAGCAAAAGGAAATGTCTGAGATTCTTCAGTTATTTTTTATATCAGAGAGTATAAATCCTAGTGCGTGACTGTAACACCGTCCTAATTATTGTTACGGTTTAAATTATTATTACTGTTATTCAGATACATATTTTTGACCCTGTGCCTGTTTACTTAATATATTTACTGACTAAACAGTTCAGTTGATGGGCTTAGTTGGAAAGTTGCAGGAGTGAGAAAAATGGAGGGTAGTAACAAAACACTTTCAAATATTTATAGGGCTCATTCCCAATAAAATTATCATTCTACATAAATCAATCCAACTCCACAGGGACTCTTGCTGAATGCAGTAAGATGAACAAAATAAAACTCCCCCACTTGGCATTGAGTAGAATACAGGAAAGCTGGTGATTAGATGAGTACGTTGGAAACGAGAAGAGTATTAGGCTCTATTCCCATAGATTTTAGATCGATCTATCCCCGCGGGGAGTCTCACTAGATTAATTTCAGATAATCCGACTTAAATGTCCGTCCCGCCTACTACAAGCTGTACGGGGGTAATTAACTTTCGTGTCCGCCCGGCTGACAGCTATTTAGCGTGAACCCCCAGGGAGTTAGGTCGATCTAAAGTAGATCGATCTAATCTATGGAAATGGGGTGTATATCTGTTAATCTGATTGCATTCAGTGACAATTCTAACAGAGTTAGATCGATCTTTGTAGAACTCTAGCTTCATTGTGAACGAGCCCTTGAATACTGTGTCTGGCACCACAAGAAGCTAGGCAATCAAACCGCGTGCTTCAACACATAAATTTATTTGATGAATTGTATTAATTCAGTGTATAATTAAATTGGACCAGAAAAAAAAAAAACATGGCGCCTTTCTGGGACTAAAGCAAATTGCATCGCAGCTATCTTCTGATAGCCATAGATAGTGAAGGAATTTTGTTTTGGTATTAGTAATATTAGTGTATATTTAGAACAAATAAAAAACAGAACATGACATACGTGGGAACTTTTCAGTTTTTTTTTATGGTATCACAAACTTAAAAACTATAATTGAAGCTTATAAAATTGCATCCTTTTAACTTCTGTGGTGAAGGATATTTCATTATTAAACCAGGTTGTATTGGGATCCTTCATACCTGACTTTTGAAGTTTGTATGTTATCCAGAGAAATAACACACTACAAGAAAAAAAAAATAATTTTTTTTTTCAAATGGATGCTGGAGTTGTGATCTGTGATTTGTCACAGCATGAAAAGTTTGACACGTTTCCATTCCAAACGATGATTTGGCAAATTTGTTGCTTAAAATAGGGTAGACGCCGCTTTCCTCATTTTTTCTGCGTAGGAACGGATAAAATGACACAACATGGAAATGAATATTGAAAAGTGTAGGACAGTGGTTATTGGGGATATGAAAAAACATGTAAAATTAGTCAAGTATCCTCTTGCAGGATGTTTTGATTAACTTTATCTGTTAAAAGAAAAGAAACTCAAATATGTACAAAGAAAGGTTGTTATTTGAGTAGCTTTGGAGCTTTCTTTTTTATTTGGTAGGGGGGAGGGGAGGTTCATGATGATTATGTGACTACCTGTCTAATAGGTACACAAATAGAGTGTTTTAAAAAAGCAAGGATCCGATATGGGCAGTGTAACACAGAGGAAGTCAGCTGGCACTGGAAGTCTGGTTCAAAGTTATTTTTAGAGGAAATAATGGCGATACCAGCAGGCATATAATAATATTATGGAAAAAAAAATAGAGATTTGCTTTTTAGAGTTAAACCTAGAAAAAATGTGTATCGCAAGTACTGAGTGGTTTCATTGCCAGAGAATGATTTTTATAATGAAATTTTTTGCTAGGTGATGCACTGAATAGGGGCACTTGTAAAAGTAATCATATTTGGAAGGGAAAAAGTAATAATATTTCAGTTGACCTGCTTTGTTGATGTGCCTGCCTACACAGAAAAAAATTTTGAACTTTAGTTGATGAATTTTTTAAGATGCGGCAGTGGAAATAAATGGAAACATCAAACTTCCAGATATATCTGTGTCTGTCTGTGCCTGTGCTGTGCAGATTAAAATATCTAATAAAATCTAAGTGTATAATTTTTTTGTGACACATTATTCAAATTAGGTCAGTAAAATGGATGGGGGAAAAACACATTTTCATTCCAGTTTGTCCTGCATTAATTTCAACAGAGCAAAACAATTTTGAGGGCTATTAGTCCATTAATGGCTCAAATATGCAAATTGTTCTTTGATTTACGAGGAGTTATTGCTTTTTCAATAGCATTTCCAGTGGCTGTAGTCAAGAAAAATGGGTTATAAATCACCCAGAAGTTTTCCTTTTAATATCCATTACCATAAAAGCTGTGTTAACATAGGTAGCCCAATCAATGTTTAATTATAACCATGGAAATATTTCGGATGTTATCCACCAGTGTAAAACATATAAAAAATAATGGGCCAGAATAATGTATTTTGAAAATCAGCACTATTTCAACATGTTTTTATCATCCACAATCATAAAATATTGAAGAGAAAAAGTGACCTGAAGATGTGTCCTCAACCGCCAGCATGAGACAAAATATTATTCATTGTCAGAAAAAACATAACTTTGTATGAGGCCCAAACAAGGTATTATCAATAGTCATTGAAAACTTTATATTCAGGGCTTGACTTTTCCTGTTAGAAGTGAAGAGCAGGAACGTGGATTTTGGTATGAAATGCTATGAAAGTCATGTGTCAATCCCATTTGCAAATTTTTGGGCTAATATGTATCTCTGTGTTAGTGGTACAATTATTGCTGAAGTTCTTCTACTAGGAATATAGGGCATGCATGGTTGGCGCAATTAAGGATTATTTTTAGGTATGTTACACTTAAACAATTGTAAATATTTTGGGTTTGAATTATCTGGTTCGAATGTTTGTTTTTAAGGAAACTTCTGCTTTAAATCGACCTTGTGGCATTTCGGTTGTAAAATTGAACTGATAGTCTAACGTAAAGTCTCTTCAGTTCTCCACTCGATGTATGTCAGATTTACCCTTTGCTATTCTTAGAGAAAATTGTTTTCAAACTTATCTCATACAATAAGGCTAAATAAAAATGCCCCCCCCCCCAAAAAAAAAAAAAAAAAATGAAGTTTGTTTTAGAAATGGTGGTGAATGCTATGAAACGGCTATAGTACACATTCTAAGCCTTGGGTGTTAAAAAAAAAAAAAAAAAAAAAAAAAAAATCATGATAGAGGACACAGTTAGGGCAAGGGCAAGTCCTTATTTTGAGTGCAGGAAATTATAGATTTTAGATTTCACTTGACGGAAAGTCAGATGTCGTGAGATAAGGGCGGCCATTTTGATGCGACCTTCACACTTGTGCATGTACGCATGAATATAAACAGCCCATTATCTGCTTGACTGTGACGTGTGGTGGGAATTTGACGCCTTTTGGAACATTTTATATTTCTAATTAGATCATAATGAATGTAACAGGGGCTCTGAATCCTTAGGTGTGTGGATTATTAAGGTTGTTGAAGGATGCTTTTGAAGCGTTTTTTTTTTTTTTTTTAGTTTATTTCAAATGTGAAGAGGGCCATTTTTCAATAATGTGCTGTGAGAGTCTTGGGGGTCAATACAATGCAACTTGTGACTTGCATATTTTTTTTGAATGACAGTAGCACTTTTAATTTCATGTGATTTCCACTTTCACTAATCATTGTGCCATACCGAATGACATTTCATAATTCCTCAAAGACATTTAATGCATTGATTTCTGGTGTTTAAGTTAAGCCAGAAAGAATCCATTTTATTATTATTATTTTTTTTTTTTTTTTTTTTTATTATTATTATTATTATTTTATCTTGTTGAAAAAATGCAATAGGACAGCCTTACATGCTTTGTCCATGGGAATTGGATACCAACAGGACAAGAACACAGAAAAACCATTAAATAATTGCTGCTATATACATGTATATATTTCCCTGATTAAGACCTTATTAATACAAAATTGAATACGATCTCCTCTGTATGACTGCACATGGCAGCTCAAGCTGACCTTTGAAGCAGCTGATAAGTTTTATATTTTGTAAGCCTCGTGTGCAGCAAGCACCATGGCTGCGCCACAGAAATAGGGTTGTCTGACCTTTCATGTCTCTCATAGGAAATTTATTTTGTATAAGAAAAATGCTCGCATGTTTAAGAGTCAAAATCAAGTTTTGGACCTTGTGCAATATATATATATTTTTTTCCCATGAAATGTTATTAAACTTAAAAAACTTCAAAAAGAATATTGTTTTAGAAAGTGATTTCCAATTTGAAAATGAAAGCCATGTTTTGTGTGCATGCAGCGTGATGTGTTCTGTAAAGATGACTTATTGCCAGATTTGTTTGACCTTTTTATCATCTCTCCCAGATCATATTCTTACTCAGAAAAGGGCAAGTTAATGATAGGATAGAAACTGAAGACTTTGTGTTTTTTTTTTCTTTTAATATTTCTTTTACAATTACTGTGATTTTATCATTATCTAATTAGTGGTTGTTGTTGTTGTTATTATTATCATTATTATTATTTCACTTTTTATTCATTTTGTAAGGGATGTTTATGGTAATTGAAGGTATGTTTATGATAATTATACCATCTGAGCACTTTGTCTGCTGTAATAAAAATACCAGTGTTTCTCTCCAGAGATATCTCACTTTGTATTCATGAGGTATTCATGATGGCGGACCCCATGTGTCTCAACTAAGGATCTTGGGAACTTTGAATCCCGGTTGGACAATTTTTCCACATTTTCAATGTTGCATGCTCTGTACGTTTGGAACATGATGTGAATAATTATCAGGGCTATGTCCCTGGATTACGAAAGTGTATTTTTCAGTAGATTTGATTCTTTATATGTATGTCTCGTCCTGTCCCAAGATAGGGAAGCTGCTCGATCGAAAAGGTATGAAAAGTAGTGCTAGGCTCCCGTGGTATTTGTGTTCCATTTTTTGCCATCGGTTAAAAAAAAAAAAAGAACAGTCTCAAAAGATTTTCATTGAATAATGAATTAGCTTGAATGTTATAGCCATGTGCACGCAGCAGAAAAATTGATAATACAACAAATTTGTGAAACTAGATCAGTTTCCGGTCAACTATATTTAGTTGACTTATCTTAGTTGACTTATCTTAGTTGGCTATCTGATTATGGTTTTAATCATTATTTTATTTGATTATTTAGATTATGATTATTATTACTGTCTGATAATTATTATGGTTAGCCCATCACAGGAAGGACCTCCCTTGCTTTGCTTGATGGTGGTGTGGTGGGGGGGGGGGGGGGGCCAGGATGGGGACTGATGGGAGAATATTTGCTGCCCATGGTGTATCAACCATGAAATGGTTGGCTGATACGGTTGCACCAAAATAGGTTGCCCTTATTTGCCTGGAACCACAGTTTGTCCATCATTAGCTGACAGGGAGTGATACTGTAGAAACAGACCAGAGCTGATCAGCACTGTGTTAAGTGGTNAAGAATGCCCCCCCCCCCCCCCAAAAAAAAAGGAAGTTTGTTTTAGAAATGGTGGTGAATGCTATGAAACGGCTATAGTACACATTCTAAGCCTTAAGGTGAACTTTCAAATGGGTGTTACAAAAAAAAAAAAAAAAAAAAATCATGATAGAGGACACGGTTAGGGCAAGGGCAAGTCCTTATTTTGAGTGCAGGAAATTATAGATTTTAGATTTCACTTGACGGAAAGTCAGATGTCGTGAGATAAGGGCGGCCATTTTGATGCGACCTTCACACTTGTGCATGTACGCATGAATATAAACAGCCCATTATCTGCTTGACTGTGACGTGTGGTGGGAATTTGACGCCTTTTGGAATATTTTATATTTCTAATTAGATCATAATGAATGTAACAGGGGCTCTGAATCCTTAGGTGTGTGGATTATTAAGGTTGTTGAAGGATGCTTTTGAAGCGTTTTTTTTTTTTTTTTTTTTAGTTTATTTCAAATGTGAAGAGGGCCATGTTTCAATAATGTGCTGTGAGAGTCTTGGGGGTCAATACAATGCAACTTGTGACTTGCATATTTTTTTAAATGACAGTAGCTTTTTTAATTTCATGTGATTTCCACTTTCACTAATCAATGTGCCATACCGAATGACATTTCATAATTCCTCAAAGACATTTAATGCATTGATTTCTGGTGTTTAAGTTAAGCCAGAAAGAATCCATTTTATTATTATTATTATTATTATTATATCTTGTTGAAAAAATGCAATAGGACAGCCTTACATGCTTTGTCCATGGGAATTGGATACCAACAGGACAAGAACACAGAAAAACCATTAAATAATTGCTGCTATATACATGTATATATTTCCCTGATTAAGACCTTATTAATATAAAATTGAATACGATCTCCTCTGTATGACTGCACATGGCAGCTCAAGCTGACCTTTGAAGCAGCTGATAAGTTTTATATTTTGTAAGCCTTGTGTGCAGCAAGCACCATGGCTGCGCCACAGAAATAGGGTCGTCTGACCTTTCATGTCTCTCATAGGAAATTTATTTTGTATAAGAAAAATGCTCGCATGTTTAAGAGTCAAAATCAAGTTTTGGACCTTGTGCAATATATATATATATATATTTTTCCCATGAAATGTTATTAAACTTCCAAAACTTCAAAAAGAATATTGTTTTAGAAAGTGATTTCCAATTTGAAAATGAAAGCCATGTTTTGTGTGCATATAGCGTGGTGTGTTCTGTAAAGATGACTTATTGCCAGATTTGTTTGACCTTTTTATCATCTCTCCCAGATCATATTCTTACTCAGAAAAGGGCAAGTTAATGATAGGATAGAAACTGAAGACTTTGTGTTTTTTTTTTCTTTTAATATTTCTTTTACAATTACTGTGATTTTATCATTATCTAATTAGTGGTTGTAGTTGTTGTTATTATTATCATTATTATTATTATTACACTTTTTATTCATTTTGTAAGGGATGTTTATGGTAATTGAAGGTACGTTTATGATAATTATACCATCTGAGCACTTTGTCTGCTGTAATAAAAATACCAGTGTTTCTCTCCAGAGATATCTCACTTTGTATTCACGAGGTATTCATGATGGCGGACCCCATGTGTCTCAACTAAGGATCTTGGGAACTTTGAATCCCGGTTGGACAATTTTTCCACATTTTCAATGTTGCATGCTCTGTACGTTTGGAACATGATGTGAATAATTATCAGGGCTATGTCCCTGGATTACGAAAGTGCATTTTTCAGTAGATTTGATTCTTTATATGTATGTCTCGTCCTGTCCCAAGATAGCGAAGCTGCTCGATCGAAAAGGTATGAAAAGTAGTGTTAGGCTCCCGTGGTATTTGTGTTCCATTTTTTGCCATCGGTTAAAAAAAAAAAAGAACAGTCTCAAAAGATTTTCATTGAATAATGAATTAGCTTGAATGTTATAGCCATGTGCACGCAGCAGAAAAATTGATAATACAACAAATTTGTGAAACTAGATCAGTTTCCGGTCAACTATATTTAGTTGACTTATCTTAGTTGGCTATCTGATTATGGTTTTAATCATTATTTTATTTGATTATTTAGATTATAATAATGATTACTGTCTGATAATTATTATGGTTAGCCCATCACAGGAAGGACCTCCCTTGCTTTGCTTGGTGGTGGTGGTGGGTGGGGGGGGGGGGGGGGGAGGTGGGGACTGATGGGAGAATATTTGCTGCCCATGGTGTATCAACCATGAAATGGTTGGCTGTTACGGTTGCACCAAAATAGGTTGCCCTTATTTGCCTGGAACCACAGTTTGTCCACCATAGCTCTGTCCCTAGCTGACAGGGAGTGATACTGTAGAAACAGACCAGAGTTGATCAGCACCGTGTTAAGTGGTTTTTCTGTTTTTTTTTTTTTCTTCTTTGTCCCATGGGTTTTGTTCCTCTGAATTTCTAAATGAACTGAAGCTGCAAAATCACTTGAGATGGAACATCAGTGGTTGTGAATGAGAAAAATATCACTTCTGCCCTCTGTTTGATAATGCTGCAGACATGATGAACATCTACAACTGCACTTGGCTGATAATTTGAACAGCGACATAACAGACGTCTGCTGGGATAACGGACTGATCACACGCGGGACCTTCGTTTGATTACTTTCTTTAATTAGAGATACTTAATGGCAAATTGTACTGCTTCACGTCTAAGGAATTACTTTTCCAGGTACTTGTGTGCGCAGTTTCTGTGTACAAAGAAGCGTAATGTAGTCACTTTGGGAGGCCAACATACAACTTTGTGTGGCTCCATTCATGAGTCTAGCTAGTCCCTGCTGTTATGTGCTGCTATAGAAATTTAATGACCATAAGCATTTGCCTTGGAAATCGGACATAGATTGTAAAGACACAAGCGTACACTAGAAAATGAAAAAAAGAAAGAAAGCAAGAACACCTTTTCAAATAGTTTTAATCAAAAAGCATTTCCAGATATGAATTCTACAAATTAAATTGATAAACCAGAAATACTAGCGTCTGTTAATAAACTTTTTTTAAACCAAGCAACAAAATACCTTTAGCATACTTCACTTTTTTCTTTTTAATCTGTTCTTTGACTGTAACTCCATATTAAATTTATGAGAATTTTTCTGTTATTGTGAACACATTGCTATCAAGAGTATTTGCATTCTTTTAGGGAGTTGCCGTAGAATTTACTTGAAGGCTATCAGAATAGCGAACTAACAGATCCATGGGTCAGATATGGTGAACTCACTTAAAACCTTGTTGCCTAATTCCCAATTAGATAGTGAATAGATTCCCTGTGGGGTTTACGCAACAAGCATTCAAGTGGGTCGGCCGTATTTGATCAGGATCTGTTAGTTCGTTATTCTGAATGCACTCGATGCCTTGTTATTTGACAAACCTCAGATCACATTTATAACATGGCCCTGTGATACCAGAGACACATGCAACTCTGGCCTCTATGTGCAAATTGGCTGCATTACTTCATGCAGTGAGTTCATATCTAGGTGCTTGTCAAATTGGAGTTCATGCTTTAAATGAGTCAGGAGACATTGGCTTCATTCAGAATAGGGAACTAACTAGTCCGAGGGTCAAATATGGCGACATACTATAAAGCTTGCTGTCTAATCCGCTAATAGACACGGAATAGATATCCAGTGGGGAAGTACTCAAGTGGGTCGGCCATATTTGACCCTCGGACTAGTTAGTCCCCTATTCTGAACGGGGTCATTGCCTCAGGTTTTGGAACCCAAACTGCAAGCACTTGTCTTCCGGATCTCTAGGTTCCTTTAATAGGTTTTCTTTATTTATTGTCTGCATTCATTTATTTGAGATGATAGTCACACAAGTGGCTCTGCACTCAGTGATCCAGGCTTGTCAGCAGAGCCACTGGTGCGGTGTAAACTTGCCTCTAGATGCCACAGCAACAGTTGGAGTCATTTTGGAGTGGGAAGTGGAACTTGACCTGAAGTTTTTAGAAATTTGTACCCTGTCCACCCTCCTTAAACATACAGTGGATTTTTTCACTGATTTGTGTTGACATGTTATTTTGCCACTACACCTTTGATTAGTTATCAAGAAAGCAGAGGGGAGGGGCCTGGAAATGGCTTTAATTTGTGAACACTGGGAGTGTAACGATGGTGCCTTAATTCTTCCTTAAATAATAAAATTGTACAGACAATATTTTATATGTTATTTACAACTGGAAATGACAGATGTTGAAACTAAAGAGTTGAATGCATTTTGAAGCTTGTTTATATGGCTCTATAATGGGTTAGCATTGAAAAGTTACAGTTGAACAGCATTTTTTTCCATTTTGTAGGAACAAGTAGTCTCCCCCCCCCTCCCTTGCTCTCTCAAAATGTTAGAAATGAAAGAGAATAACTGAGAATTGTTAAATATAGAAATATGGTGCTTGAACTTGTTCTTACCTTTGGTCAGCGTACAGGTTAAATGTGGTCAAATATGCCGAATTTTTAGCCCATATGGAATGTTGACATTCATCTGTTCCCATGATTCTTTCTATATCGCCTTAGTGTAGGTTCTGGGAAAAGGTCAACAAATTTCAGTTTTCATTAGTGGCAAAAGGACTCTAATTGCTTTGTTGAAAAGAGTACTTTTAAGAAATGAAAAATATTAAGATAAAAATTGTAGCCAAGACAATCAAAATAAGCTATAAAGTGTAGAGGATTTGGAAAGTTATTAGTTGTTAGGAACATTCTTAACAGTGCAGAATGAGCAGCTTTTTCTTTTTTTAAGTTAAGACTTAGGAAACAGGGCTGTGCTATTGCGCCTCACCTGCCCATGGTCCAGTAAAGGTTAAGCCAGGTAAACAGTCCAGAGACTGACCACAGCATTAACTGGTCTAGGTATGAGAGGTGCTTGTGTTACAGAAACACCTGAACATCTGTTTTTTATTAAAGACGATATGCTGAATGAAGACCCTTGATTTTAGAAGTGCCTTGAAATTATTAAAACATCAGATTGGAAAGAGAACAGATGTAGTACTGTATTTGGGCTCAATGTAGCACGGCATTCATTTTAGTCAATTAACTGGTAGATTTTAGATAAATAAATTGTTTTGGCTTACATTTTCCTAAGGTTTGGGAGATTATGTATGAATCTATAGCATTTGGTCACAATATACCCAGCAAGCTTGAGCTAAGAGTGTATATGAAGGAAATTTACTTTCAAACTTTCACACTTAAAATTTTGATATTTATTTTCTTTTTTTTTTTAATCTTCAAAAATATGGTGTTTATAAAAACTGCAGTGGTAAAAGTTTGGTTATATAGACTTCGTATAAATTAAAAAAAAAAAATGAAACCACATCTATCAGCCAAACCAGTAAAGGGTCATCTAGTAACACCAGTACAGTTTGACCACAGGTGTGTTGGCCACTGGTATTAAGGAGGGCTATGTTTGGTGGACATAATGGACATGTTTGTCCTGGCTGGCAGTCAGCTTCAGTCAATCAAAACAAGGCAGGAGTTGCAGTCTGGAGTGGATTAAGTTGGTAAAACTACTGGGGTGATTTGTGTAACATGGTGGTACTGTTTGGGATTTGGGCATGGTGGAGGGAGAGAGAGAGAGGAGGGAATAAGAGAGAGAGAGAGAGAGAGAGAGAGGAGAAAAGAGAGTAAGAGAGAGAGGAGGAGAAAGGACTGGAGGGGGGAAGGAGGAAAAGCAACTATTTAGTTTCGTTTTCTTAGAGTGGGTTAGTGATGAATATACGCTACTGTGAGTGCATGCATGTATGCACACACACACACACACACACACACACACACACACACACACACACACATTGCAGCACTTCAGCTATTTCTGCCCTTAAGGAGAGAAGGGGCACCGAAATACTTTCTTTTCTGCTCCTAACAACAGAGATGCTACCTAAAGTATTGATTTCTTTTGTAATGGAATAGATGTTTGTTGTCAGTGTAAGAAGGAAGTTTATGTTTAATAAAACTGTCACACAGCAAGGATGAGTATGAATCACTGTCAAAATAGTTTTTTCTTCTCTTTCTTTTCTTGTCAGCTTTGGGGTATGTTTGTTAAATATTATTGAACAGGTCTGTGACTTGAAAAGTGATTTCACCTCTGAAGATTTGAGTATTTTAAGTTTCTCTTTTTTTTTTAGTCCCCATTCTTGCATTCTTTTACATCCATTTGGGGAGAGGATTTAGAAGTTCTGTTTTCCACATTTCAACAAGGAAATTTTACATGTTGTTTATGTTTGTTCTTGTATCTTATATCATTTCTTCGTTATTTGTCTGGACCATATTTTTCTCCTTTTTGTACTTTATGATCCTGGCTTAATGTGGGGGTAGAATTTTATTTTCAACAAACAGCTGGATAGTAAATAGTTGATGCCGACTTTTGAACTAAAACAAATCATGACACACTAGCTTAAACAGGTTCCCTGAGAGTCAGATTAGAATATATCTGGCACATGGATGAAGTTTTAAACTCTAGAGCGGACTCGGCTGGCATAGCATGTGCAATATTTGACTTGATTCAAACATAGACATTCATACTTATAGAGGAGGAGTTGACAGTCCTCATGCATGACTTTCTTTGCAACATTGTCATTAAAGGGGACATTTTATTCATGAAAAAGAAAATGAGACTTAAAGAAAAAGTCCCACTCAGTTTAATGGAGCAGCTAGGAAATAAATGGACAACGTGACCTTAGTAATGCTTTGCTTTCTTCCCAACCGGTTTTGCTTCCATAGTGTCTCTTATGTCCTCTTATCTTCCATTTAAACCATTGTAGGAAGTGTATTTTCCACTTATCTCAGCTTAACTTATCATAGTTTCTACTTAAAATGTCTGTTTGTTTGAAGGTGACAGTTTGATAAAGGAGTTCCTGCATGTGAGAAGACTATAAAATGGTGGCAAAAAAAGAGCTCCCTCCTTGATGATGTAGATCTTCAACTTTCATGACTTTAATTTAAAGTGAAAAAAAATAAAAATAAAAACAGGCTCTGTATTTCATTAAGAGGATACTACTGGTTTAACTGGGGTCAAAGTAGACCGAAAATGTTGTAGTTAAAGTAAGGACCAACTTTCGTTCCAAAGTTATTTTGTGTAATTGGCCTTAGGTGAGAAAGAGAAAGTCCTCATATGTCTATTGCACTTTGGAAGTTTGTCCTTGCGATTGCATGACCAACAGTGATTGATCCCTAGTCAGATATCACTAAGTGGACACTTAAACATCTGATTAATATCAGTGGTCAGTCTGGTCACCCTGACCACTGTCCCTCTCCATATAACTGACCAGTGCCTCCCCCCCCCCTCTCCCTCACCTGATCTAGAATTATTGGGCCTTAACAGATTAGGGGTCAAAAGGTCAGTCTCAGGTCAGCCATTGGCATAATATCCCCAGGTCACATGACCCGGCAAGCAGACGTCTGCCTGACTGGCGAGATAGTAGCACTAGCTAGCCAGCTGGAGCAGGATACACTCTAGGCTACTTTTTTTCTCGTCTGCTATCCATTTGTCGTCCATTTTGGAGGAAATATCGGAAAAAAAGTTGATTGTTTTTTCACCGAGGGATTATCTTAGCACCTGGTGGGTGATTGGTGAAGTAGTTACAGCCATGGATTTGGAAGAAACCGCGGTGGATTAAGGTATGGGTTAAGGGCAGTGAGGCGTATGAAACAGGTCTTTGTGTGCCGCTTGCATGTGCTTTACAGTATGTCGTTTAATGGCCTTTGAAATGTGGTGGGAACGTTGAATATAGCCCATTCCCTCAGCTTCTATTCAGCCTGCAGTGTATATATATTATTTATACATACACTACCAGCAGTTTTGTCTAATATTTTATGTAGCGGGTAGAGATTTGTTTTATTGAACAGAGCAACCAGCCGTTTCTTTGGCTAGAAGCTGCTGTGTTTAAAGAAGGCAGGGTCAGCCTCGGGTTCCACTGCCTAGCTACACCACCACAGCCCTCATTGTGAGAGAAAATTCACCCCGTCTACCTGGCTCTCCAGACATCTATTATTAATTAACTTTGCTGTTATTCAGAATTAAGTGTGAGGGGTTTGAACAGTGAATATTATCTGAAGGGCTTTATGACGCCCTGCCTGGCGGATTAGCTGGTCTTTCATTGTATTCAGTCATAGAGTTAGGGGATTGTGTACTATATGTGTTATGGTGTTAATGATTCCTTGCGTAGGTATGGCATTCTCGGCTAATTCTTATTACTGTGTCCATTACTTGAGTGTTTTTGTGTTAAGATAAGTCAACAAGGCAGTCTGTTATTTCTTCCTCCTCTGTGCTATATTGTTGGTATTAATGGGTGAGTGGTGTTTTTATTGCCTGTAGGGTTTTGTATCACCTGTATCAAAGAGACTAGTCACTTGTTTCGTAATGTTTAATACTGATTTTAAGTGATGTTTTTGTTACGGGGAAGTCAAGTCACCGCAGACGGCTGCTCCGTCGTCCGTGCTATACAGGTTATAACGGTGGCGTGGCCAGGTATACAAGCCTCACCTCAGTCTAAATATTAAGTCAATTGCAATCTATTTATTGGCTGCACGGCTGTGTGTTTGTTCTGTGTTTGTCCTGGTAGGGAGGCTATTGTGTGGCGTCGTCATTGGCCGGGTCACGAAGAGAGATTAATGTTGATTTAGTGAGGCAAAGGGGATTTAGAGACAGAGGGGTAGATAACTGGTGTTAATATGAATGGAGGATATAGCAAGGTGCTGACCTGTTTGGGTTTTATTAGAGAGATGTGGAAAAGTTTGTGACGAGAAGATTTTGAGTGGCTAAAACTCTGAGGCCATAAGACTACTGAACATCACATGCTAGGCATTGTGGCCTGGTGACCTATTTGGATTTTATGAGAGACTCGTGAAAAAAGCTGATGTTTCTTTCTTAAAGACCTTCAGGCTAAGCTGCGTATAGCCGACTTCGTGGTAGACATTTTATATTGTGGTAATTTCAGGAACGGATGGGCGGCTTATTGAAATTTAATTGGAAAGCCTATGGGGATACGAATGGGTGAGTGATGCTAGCTTTAACTGTGGGAAAATGTTGTGGATGGGAAGATAATGTAACAACAGAACGGGTTATCGGACTATTGCTAATAGTCTAATAAATTTAATTTTATTGAAGAGACGATGGGAATAGTGCTGTTTTTTAGTGTAGGCCAACATGGCCGTTGATAAGACCACAGCTCTGGATAATTTAAGCTGTAGAGAATTACTGCAGTGACTTTGCATGCTCCTGACCTATTTGTTGAGAAAAGAAAGATGTATTTTCAGTGTTTAATAGTAGCCACAAGGCAGCTGTTTAGAATTACAATGGGAGGTGCTGTAATTTTGATTATTTATGAAGAACTTTAGACTTAAGTTAAATACATTGAGGCATGCATTTAGGCGTTGTTGTTGTAGTATTTGGTGATAAGGCAAATGAGGTGAGAGGTGTTACCTCTCTCTCTTTCTCTCTCTCTCTCTCTCTCTCTCTCTCTCTCTCTCTCTCTGTTACATCCGCGTGCTTGCACGCACATTCACAGCAACCTCTATCTCCTTCTCTCTCACCTTCCCTTTTCCCCCTTATCCTCCTCTCTTAGACATCTGCTCTATATGGCGTTTTTACTCATACTGTTTGCTCTACAAAACAAATGTTTCTTTTTGCCCACTCTGCAGGGGATGCCTTCTTACAATAAAATTCTTGGAAACGTAGTTATTAATCTCTTGATGTAATCAGGCAAAGGAGAAGAGAGAGAGAGAGAGAGAGAGAGGGAAAAAAACTACAGAAACACGCCATTCAATTCTTAGAACAGCAGGTCATTGGTACATATATTGGGCCTCTGGATAAGATAAGAAACATGGGTCAGTCTTTAGCCTTTAGGCACGTAGGCAGGGCAGGAGGGGGGAAAGAAACTTATTTGGCAAAGTTAAAGGTCACTCAGTTTGTGGTGGATGACCCTCCACTGATGCTTACAAGGACAGGGAGGAAATTTGGGGTGACTCAAAATTTCACAGCCAGGTCAAAAACCTGAGAGATCAGTTGTTGAGGTTTGGACAAGGTTATATTAATTAAGCTATGTTCCTAAGTATTAATATTGAAAATTGATGCAGAAGAGTCAAAAGTGGTGATTTTTTTTTTCTTTTCATGGATTTTAGCCATTACCGATTCCCTTGATCACTGGCGCGTGATGTTGGTGACGTAATGTTGTAATGATAGCTGGAAAAGCTTTGTTTCCTGTCTGATGGATGTATGGTCTGTCGTGATTTAGCTGAAATATCTGCTTTGTATGAATTGATGTGGCTTGCTTTATGATTATTGAAGTTTTCCCTTTTTTGAAAAAAGTAAGGCAAAGTAGTTATTTTTTTTTCAAATACTAGTAATAGTATTATTTTCTTTATCTTAGATCAAGTTCAAATTTTTTTTTTTCTTTTCTTTCTCTTTTTCAAGAAAGGATTGAAAAGGCACCAGCAGTTAAACCCGTTGAACAGGTTTTGAAGTGTCTTTGGAGGAAAAAAAGTAATAAACAGGAAGTTTGTTTGAACCCTACTTCTAAATGTGCCACAAATAACAAGAAGTTTGTGCCACGTATAAGATAAAAGCTTCCTATAACTTAACATTGTATGGCCCCTTAAACGCTTTCTTGTTAATGTTTGATGAATAATTCAGAAATGTTTTGTCGTTAACATGAAAAGAAGACTTTCTCTGTTGGATTCATTTGGGGACATTAACACAAAATGGACACCCAATATGAAACTGAAACCCAAATGAAAAGAACATTGTAATCTCTGTTTATTTCGTAGGGGGAAATTTACGCAAAATGGACATGGCATGAATGGCGAAATCAACATGCTAAGAGTATTTTGTAATGTCAGCACACACTGGCTTTTCCTTCCTCAGGCAGTGGTAATATGTTTGCTGCTGCCTTTGTGACAAAAGCGAGAGAAAATATTAGCTGGCACAACAGTGAGGTGCCCCTTCTGCCCCCTGGGGGAGATCACCCACCGAGAAGAAGCATGACTCAGAACGAAGCGTTTGATTATGAGTTCTAGGTCAGTGTGTATGTCTATATGATTGCAGAGCAGATAGAAAGATGGGGGGATGAATGAATGAAATTAAATTAAATGACATTTTTTAAAAAAGGGGGTGGATGATGTATAGATTAGGGAAACAAAATGTGTCATATTTTGTCATAGTTCGACAGACAGACAGACAGACAGACAGATATAGACATTGACAGGCGGACACATGTGACAGTTGGAAAATGATTGTGACAGAAATAGTTTTAAAAAAATTCGGAGAACAAATACCTCTGATATTGATAACACTGAAGTGTTCAGGAATGTTAGGTTCATGGGAATTTACTCTGCTGGCTAAACATAATATAGATATGTTTTATTTGACAGAATATAAAATATTTACATTTGCACCAGGAAGTTATCTGTGAGAGTTGATATTTTCAGATCGTCAGTATAATGGACACAAATGGCGAACAAGGTAAAAAATACCCCTAAAAAGTACCTACCCATTTTCTTAAGTAAATGCTATGTATTTTCACAGATGTGAGTAATTTCACGAGCCATAGTAAAAAGTAGAGAGAAATTATGAACTTAAAGAAGGAATTTGGATAAGCACTTGTAGTCTGATTTTATTTCTTAGATAACATGTCTCTTAAGAAATGAAGTATAGCTAGAGGTTAGTAAATGTTTTGTAATTTTTTTCATGAAGAAGGATCTGCTTTTGTATTTTTTTTTCTAGAATTATAAAAAATATCAGAAAATGATGGTGGATCCACAGTAAGGGCACATGAAAAATTGGACAAAGTTATTTTTCTTTTACTCCAGTGCCTTGTGATGTAATGCTGTCAAAGGGGGAATTTGATTGCATTACACCTTGCTGAGGTTGGGTCAGGTCATGTGGTATTTTGTTTCTCAACTTCTGACTGGCTGCAATCAACATTTTCTATGTTATCTTTGGAGAGCCAGAGTAAAAAATGTTTTTTGAGGAATTGACCATAGACACATTTTAATTGACTTTGAGGCAGCAAGGCTACTGATCAAAAAAATTCGAAATACTAAGAAAAAACAAGGAATGAATGTTAGTGGAAGCTGGTTTGTGGAGTGAAATGAAGCCATATTTTAGTGGATTATGTGTCAGCGGTTCTGCACTTTTTACGAAGTAATTCCATGTTGTGTCAGCCAAGTCTGCAAAGAGTCATATGACACAGCAAAGCATGCCAAATAGATAAATGTTATTCCGTTTTGACAACAATCAAAAGAACATTTGTGTGGTTCGAGGTCTGGCGCCCCGCGATAAGAAGTAAGTTACTGTTATAAGTCTTGTTGCTGTTGTAATGGTACTTGTACTTTTGCTTGTAATGATTTTATCAATTTGTATCATTTTTGAAATCATACTTACAACAGTGCACTATTCAACTTCTTATTTTTTTTATTTTTATTATCATATTTTAGGGTAGAGGAGATTTTATGGAAAACCTATAATTACTGAAGAATGCTCTATCTGTCTCTCTGTCTCTATCTCTGTCTCTCTCTCTCTCTTTCACTCACACACACACACACACACACACACTGTCAAACAAAGTGACCAACATGTCACACATAAGTAAAGAGGCTGACAAGAGTGAAGAAGTGTTATTCAATTTCTTTGACTGTGCAGTATCAATTCCTCCAAGCTCATGTCATGTTAGACCTTGTCTGGTCTCAATGGGCATGGACGGGCATTAACGTGGAAGCATTATGCACTTCGTGTCCTGACGATTTCATGTCTCGTTCTTGCTCACTTGTCTCACACCTGCATGCTTTACAATCTCCTGGTGTTAAAATTCCCCATTTCCTGATTGGACGATTAGGTTTGCTTTGAAGTCTGCCCATTCAGCGGCTGGACTTCGCATGGCTTTTTAATGCCAAGCCTGTAGACTAATGGTACTATCCTGTGTTGCCATGGCAACTTGTTTTGAATAATTGGGAACTGTCAGCGAAGAGAAGGGTTTTCCATGGTAATGCCTCTGCTATCACAAGGATGAGTGATATGTATTTCATATCTTCGTCAGGAAAAAAAAACCCACTTGGGTGTAGCATGTTTTTACAAAAGATGTATACCTTTCTGGCCAGATATTAAGTGTTGTTTTCCAACTTTTTGCTTTAGATATCTTCTGTTTTCCTCCTTTGTTTTCTAAGATAGGTATGGTTTGGTGATAGGATAAGTGCTCTGTGAACAGGAAGTCTATTATATAGTCTTTGTTTGCTTTTCTCGCCTGTTTGGAATCAAATGAAGATGCATTTTGTATTGATTTTTTAAACACCTAGACAAATAATTACATTATAACTTACGCAGAATACAAAAGAACTAAATATAATTTAAAGTAAAAAAAGGGAAATTTACTTCCTAAATGTCATCAGAATGTGCAATATTGGAAAAGGCATCAAATCTCCTTGAATGTAAAGGACATGAAATTTTTTGTTTGAAATCAGGGCATACTATATGTGTGCTTAATTGACTGATAGCAGTGTGACTGTACCCTCCATTCTCTCTCTCTCTCTCTCTCTCTCTCCCCCCCCCCCCCCCATCTTGAATAACCAGGATATTTGCCTCAGAAAATGTTAGCATGTTAATGCACACTGACGCAGGCATGCACGAACGCACACATGTTCAGTGTTTGGGGATTTTGCACAGGAATACCAGATGCACATTGACCATCTGTCGTGAAACCACTGAGGCATGGCAAGCTGCTTTTGTCTCACTCTGAGATTGAGATTATCACCTGGGTTATCATCGTGTATCCGTCATCTGTGACATTTCATTTAATGATACAAGACTAGTCAATTTTTCAGTGCATTTTTACAAGTAAATTGAAGATATGAACATGTCCCTTCACATTGTCACTGAAACCCCAAAATCTCTTGAGATGCCCAAGCCCAAAGAGCTGGTTGTCTGCTTCTAGCTACAGTGCAGTTTCCATGAATCCTGTTTCTATTTGCTTGTCATGTACATTTGACCATCTGAAGTTTTCAGCTGCTTGTAGATTAAACCTTTTGTTTGTCTCTCTTGGTGGTGACGTTATAGCATGTTTCCAATCCCATCAGTTGAATAGATAATTCAAGAAGAAAAATGGAAAGATTACCCATTGTAGTTGGTTTGTTCATGTGACTTGAAAAAGAAAAGAATATTCATTTATCTTTTGGTAATGTTGTCACTCAGATTACTTCATACTGATGGTTGTTGGCAGGGATGTTCAGACAAAGGAGTTTATCAGCTGTGAACAATTGAATTTTCTTTCTTTAATGACCCTGTCAAACAACAAGTGCTAGCAGGTCAAAAACAAAAAAATAAAAATAGAAACCACAGCAAGTTTCCTAGAAATGGAAGTTGGTAGCAAGTATTGTGACTTAGATAGACAAGGATCCATCTTAGCATTGGGTTTGTACAGTCTTTGTGAAAGACAGGATTGATTAATTTTATCCTTGTAGAAGATTTCAATCTTTATATGTTTTAAGAAGAGTTTAGGATGTTGTTGGGGTTGAAACGTTGTTGGAGTGGAATGTTCAAATACAGGAGAGAATTTTAATCCTACAGACAGGTAGTAGGCCTAGAGACGCTATAAACCAATACAATGAATGCAAAGAGTAATGATGAAGGAATTTTTATGGCTTTTAGCTTACTGATGGGAATTCAAACCTGATGACTTAAGAATCACAAACCAATGCCGAACAATTGGCTCTGACTAATTGGCTCGAAACTGACGCGATCTGCAAGTAGTTATTTAAAAAGACATGATTGGTCGGATATGTGACCAACACAAAATACGCCTCGGGTATTGTAACATGCAGAACTGAATGAAACGACAAATGTGCCCTCAGAAATTCTGGAGACAGCAGTGAGTTGTGTTAGCTGCAGGAACTGGAGACTCTTGTAGCTTTAGCTGTAGGAACTGGAGACTGTAGGTTACAGCTAGCTGTAGGAACCATGTAACTAGCCCTGCCAGGTTGTGTGACAAAATTTTTGCTTGACTCGAGCTAAATATACAAATCGTTTATTCATATTTTTTCATTACATGTGATAAAAGAATAAGAAACATACTTAAAATTACATGTACACTGATGATTTTGCTTTGGTGTCATTGAGAAGGCTCTTGCCAGTTTCACTTAATTATTTTGCTGTATGGTCAAATAAAAATGAAAAAAAAAAACATTTGCTAAAGTTGAAAGCTGTAAAAGAAAGCATGTCTTCCACAGGAAAAGCAGGAATTTAGATGTGGGAGGACTTGTTCCCTACAAGGATGAAGTTTATTAATTATCACACAGTGACCTTTAGGCAGGTTATGAGCAAATTATCATAGGACACAATAACATGTTGACAATACTTTGGGAGAAGATAGCATTGTACAGGTGGAACTTATAAATGATTCCTTTAGAAATCTTATTCAGAGCAATTTTGTAAGTATAGTTTTAGACACAAATGGAATTTTTTTTTCTAAAGTTGGTAGTTATGACAAATGTTGGGAAATGTAAGAAAATGATTTGCTGTAGCAACTTTTTACAAAATAATTCTAATGTGATTGATTTCCTCTTATGGTGTTCTTTATGTTCAGAGTTGATCTGTGTGAATTATTTTAAAAGTATCTTCGCAGGGGCATGTTAATGAAAATTTGATGTCACTTCAAGTACATTTTGTACAATATTGTATTTGTGTTATTTTTTTAACAGTTCACACGAACCTTTCTTCCAAATCTTTTTTTGGAAAATACTTTTTTGTGGCTAAAAAGCAAAGCAGACGACAGGCGAACTGGCAGATGGCTTATCAAAGTGGTGAGAAAAAGCAGTAAAAAAACAGGCAGATAAAGATGTCAACAGCATGTCAAATATACAGCAGTGGCTCTAATGAAACATGACTGGGTACTTTGTTAGGGCAACTTCTATGATAACAGACAAGCGAGGAGAATATTTCAAGATGTGCTATGTGGGGGATGCGTGGTTTGCATGCATGTGCGTGTGCAATTACACATGCGCATTCAGGTACACATGGAGATGTATACACAAACACACACTCATGCAAACACCTTTAGAGATTTCAAGCTAAAATATGCCTTCTTAATTTCCAGGTTCATTTGTTATGATCTGGTAGTATTGCCCATTTTAATTATCAAAATTACGCACACATACTAGTAGAAGTTATCTGGATTTATGATTATTTTTCAGTTATAAAATCCCACTAATTCTTATTTACAATTCTATCTCATCCAGACTTTTTATTTATTTCTATATATACAACAGCTGTTGAACTTATCCATGATAAGCTGTAGACAATGACATTTAAAACAGATACCAGTATGATAATGTACTTTCTAAATGGTAAATGGAAGAGGGTTTTCATGTCAGGCCAGAGTTCAGTATTCTTCAGTGTTTTTGCACTATGTTATCAAATGAATTATTCTCTAAGATCCTAGGATGAGGGTTACATATTATATTTATAATCATCATGGGAAGAAGTCACTGGAAGTTTAAGGCAGCAGAGAAAGGAAGTAAAACGTTTTAGTTATGTATGTGCATGGCCAGTATACAGTTCCTGAATAATGATTTTCACTTATTGGCATATATGTATTAGTAGAAGACTGTATAAATGTGTAACAAGTAAAGGGCAATTTGCTTGACAAGGCCACAAATGACCGAAAATACATGATCGCGAATCTGGTCCATCTATATTCTTATCTTTAAGGTGGCCCTTTTTATTTTAAAAAGGTCAGAAGTGGGCCATTATACCTGATCTTGTTCAGGTTAAAGCATGGCCTCCAAACTTTGTATAGGTCCTCCTACTCCATTTTTCTCCTGCATGATTCAGACATTCTGGAACAGTTGGTCATGTCTGTTGTGACCGATAATTAACATTTTTCAAGAACCACATTCTGCTCAGTTGGTCCAAGGCAGCGGCCATTTTGAATTAACAGTCAGTCCATGAGAAATTCATTTCGGCTAACAAATCTGCTGTTTTTAAAAAAATTTAGAAAAATTAGTATATCTGGTGACCCCTGCAGAGTGCATATTTAGCAACGTGCCCTGTAAACTGTCTATAAGGCAGACTGAAGAGCATAATTGGTGATAATTTCATTGTGGGTTCTCTCTGGTGTGTTTACTGTGGTGCATTATGGGAATATGAGGACAGAATCTGTGTAAGCGTTTTGATAAGAGTACAGTTCATGTTGACACAAAGTTCAAACCAATCCCATTGGGCAGGATTTTTTTAACTGGGTGTATGTGATATCCTATTTCAGTAATGGCTATTTCAAATTTCTGAGTATAACGATTCCTTTCCTGTAGAAATACAGACTTTACGAAAGGCGTCGGACCGTCGGACATGCCTGGCAAATTTCGTCTCGGTCCGATAAAAAATCCTGTATCGTCGGACCTTATGTCCGGCGAGTTTTCAAACTGACTGGGAATGTGTAAATATAAGGAATACGTTGTTGTTTCTTTTCTGGACGATATATTTTTCTTCATTTGAAAAGAGAGACGGGGTGAAAATCTCGGGGAGTTCCCAGCTAATTATACATAATTTATTAACCTCAGTTTCACTCACAAATACTATTTTATGACTGGCTGAGGTTGGGGAATTCCTGAATGATGTAATGTACAGTCTCGTTTTCGTTTTCGTAATACCCCTACACAACAAAATGGCCGCAACACATGTGCTCGTGCTATTTGCGTTTTTACCGACTTGATCCTCTGTTTTTTCATTATCAGTCCTACACAGTTCTCATGGATAAGCCTTTTGCTTAGAAAATGATGTTGTTGAACTTTAAACACTTCGTTGGTGTAAAGCTTGGCAAAAATGAAAACGAAGTGAAGTGAAGAAGAGAAACGGAAGTTTAATAAAATTGGAAAGAAGGTAGGCCCTGGCGGACTTGTGATCTGTAGGAGAGGAAAATAGTGTGTGCCGAGTGTCAGGAGTACTAAAGTTATCATTTTGATCAATAGCAACAGAAATGTTACAACTTTATTACGGGTTCTTAAATTATGGAACATATGTACGTATTTGCATGTACCATTCATCACGAGTTGGAGAAAGTGCGCATGAACTTGATGAAAGCTCACAGTTTGAGTTTCTTTTTATAAAAAAAAGAAATAAAATGAAAAAGGAACTTAGACTCGGACTGGACAGTCCCTGTCAAAGCTTCAATTGGATGAAAGAGACTGCCTTACTGTGCTGTTTCAAAATGCATAAGTTATTGCCAAAAACAAGGTGTGAAATGGTTATCTGATTAACAGACGTTTTTATGGACATACATTTGATATTACTAGCTACACATTCTTCATACTTGTATTGTTTTTAGTCCTTGTATCATTCCACAGCTTCTTTTTCATTAAATAAAAAACAACTTGTTATGCAAGTAATTTTTTACCTATTTTTTTTCTTCCTTATTTTACTTTTTTACAAATAAATATATATCAAAAAATTAATATTTGATTTAATGTCAATGATTTAAAACTTTAGAAAATACACATGAAAACATGAATAATGGTTCATATTTCTATTATTTTACTTCGGTCTGACAGATTTTGTTTCGGTCTGACAGAATTTTCAAGCTTGTCAGACCGAATGTCTGACAGATTTTTTGGCCTTTCGTAAAGTCTGGAAATATTGGTCCAAGCTGCATCTAAAATATTTTTATGCTTGTAATACATGCATGATCTGGTTCATGGTATGACGGTATGAATAACAAGCAAGTCTTAATTTGTGTTAGATTGTATCTGGGAGCTACTTGTACGTGGGTCGATTCCTCCATGATAGGACTGTCTCTACCATTGAAAACATGCAGTGTTTTCTCCACGAATTTCCTGGCATGCCTGGTGATACTATTGTAGAGATGGAGTTTTTTGACCTAACATTGAATGTCGTGATTAAAACCTCTTCTGTCATATAAGTACTGCAACAGTTTTTTTTTTCTAACGAGCATTGCTTTACGTACAAAATTGGCATTTAAAAGAGCGACACTTCATTTTCTTGCCTCAGCCAATTTTACCGGTCCTTGCTCTAAGTAGCAAGCTCGTTGTACTGAAGTTTTTTGTTTTCTGTGAAGATATATGTTCTTATAAACTACGATGTGATTTTAATGTCATTTTTCCTTCTCATTTCAGATAGTCTTTGGAGAGAACTACACCTGTTACACAAGTACCAACACAGACCTTGTCACAACCACTGCTGATCGTAGGACCTCCCAATAACCGTAGTGGATAATTATTTTCTACGTAAAGAAAAAAAAAAGGAAGCATCTTTACCAGAAAAAAAAAAGAATCAAAGGAAATTCTTCTATTTTTGTACCCAATGTGTCATACGTTTATACACTGTAGAGTGTATAGATAGAAGTTTTGTACATAAACTGAGCATTTAAAGATTTTACATAATCTGTGTTATAAATCTGACACCAAAGAGGTCAGATAATTTGTCAAAATAACTGGTTGTTACATAAATAAAAACTTTTCAAGAACAGACGCAAACATGGCTATGGTAAATCCGGCAGCAGGGATACCTAATTCGGCAGTAATGAACCCAATGGCGGCTGCTCAACTGGCTACTTTGGCCAATCAAAAGGATTCTCGTTGGCTAACGCTGGAAGTGTGTCGAGAATACCAAAGGAACAAGTGCACACGTACAGAGCTGGAGTGTAAATTCGCACACCCTCCTCCGCATGTGGAAGTTCAGAATGGAAGAGTCACATGTTGTTTTGATTCTATAAAGGTGGGTTTGTTTGTTTGTTTGTTTGTTGTTTGGTAGTTTCCTTAACCAAAATGTTACAGGACCCTTTGGGACTCTACAGGAATCGTATTGGACTCTATAGGAAGCTTATCGGACTTAATAGGGTCCTACAGGATTCTATAGGAATTCTATGTCTCAGTAGGAATCTTGTAGGAATCCTAAAGGACTCTATGGGACTCTTTAGGAATTCTATGGGAAATCTTATAGGATTCCTATCTAGGATATGGCCTGAAGGATCCCGTAGGAAATTTTGTAAGGTTTGGTTTGATCGTTTGTCTCTGTATTTATTTGTTTGTCTATCTTTTCTTTCCCATTGTATCTTTGGTATGTCTGTTTATGTGGAAACAGTTTATGTGGTTATATTCCAAAAGTGAGATTTGGTGTTTGTCAGCATAAAAAAGAAGGAGATATGGTATCTGTAGTTTGTTGGGTTTGGTTTCAAAAGGAAATAATCCACCTTCATTCAATTTTTTTTCCTCAAAATAATTACTTTTGATTTTTTTTTTCATTTTATGGTATATATAAAAAGACAGTTAAAAGACATTATAAACTTTTGCCAGTGGTAGTTTGCATTCTTTCCATCAGAATAGTTGAAATAATTACTATTGATCACACTTAATACACACTTAACACTAAACTAGCTGGTAGACATCTTTTGCTTGTAGGGAATTAAGTTATATTTAAAAGGGCTTTGTGTTACTTTAATGGATAATTTTTTTCCAGGTAATACGCCCATATCACAGAAATGGAGATTGAATGAACTCGGTCGGTGTATTTTTATTGCTACACGTTCTTGAATATGTGTTCATGTCAAACATACATTTCCACAGTCTTCTTGGTCTAAAAACACTAAATACATATCCATAATCTATATACAGCCCTGACATTGTTTTTCAATTAGATTAGTCTGTGATGGAAACTCTTCCAATGGCTTGTATCCGTTTTCTACATTGCCATAATTGCAACAGCAGATGAATGTCTTGTCTGCTGAAGCAAGAAGGTAATGGTATATAATGTATCACTTCGGAAGTTTTTCTTCCTTGATTCCTGGAAAATATGATGTGGATTCAGATATAAAGATGTTCTCATGTCACTTTGTGGTTCCCATATGAAATATAAGAGCCTGAATCACAAAAAGAAAGAAAAAAAAAGAAATTTTGGATGAAATGTCATCTCTTTGCATGTTTCTTTTTTTGCATGCTAATTTTTTTTTTTTTTTTACTTATTCTCAGCAAATAAGTTCAAGGACTTGCCTATCCCATTTACATTCCCATGCACTACATTAAAGTATCAGACCAAGGTGCTATAAGGTTAAAATGAACATCAGAGAAAAAAAAGGGTCCTGTTCACACCAAGCTTCAGGAGATCAACCTGTTTCCCTTGGTAGGTTCAATAGGATATCAAAGAGGTGCATGTCTTTTCATGTGTTTTCTGCATGCAAATGGAAACCTAGCCCTGGTTCTGACGAAACAAAAAGGGAACCTGTTTTTAAATGAATTGGATTAGTTCTGCTAGGCTAAACAGGGATATCCATTGGAAAAACAAAGTAAAACACCTTGTGATTTTTTACCTTTTCCAATCTTACCCATTATTCATTTATTTATTTTGGTTGTTTGTTTGTTCATTTTAATTCATTTTGGTCTGCGTTTTTATTTTATTTTTAGCCAAATGTTTATATAGGTTTATATTTGAATAATTTATTATATTTATTACATTAAATGGGGGGAAAAACTGCCTGCTGAAAAATAAATGATAATCAAATATTGAATTGCATCACAGCATCATATTTATCTTAATGATGTTTTTTAAATAATCCACTGATTTTGTTCACACTCTTGGTTCTCTTGTACTTGGTTCTCTCGTAAGAAGAACCCAGCAGGACACGCTGTTTCTATCTGCCTTGACCTTTATGTGCCGTGCAGTGCTGTAGATAAGGATATCACAATGTAAAAGCTGGACAGAGCGTCTTGAGGATGTCAAGCAAAATTGTTGAATTTTAGTCTCCTTTTTTTTCCTCCAGTTTTTCAATTGGTGGTCTTGGGGATAATAAGACTTGTATCTTATTACCTGTGTCCAAAATGAAAAAAAAATTAATGCCTGTAAATAGTTGTTTCTCTAAGGGTCTGCAATAAGTGCAAATATCTGTCCCGTTACTTTTAACTTGACCTCTTCGGTTCGGGATAATAGTATTCTTCTATCGAACATCAAATAATGTGTAAGCAGAAGCATGCAATTTCCTATAAGTCTAGCTTGTTCTTTAATTCTCAAACACTAACAAGACTTTGATCTGGGTGAAACATTCTTACTTAAGTGTTTCATGTTTTAAGATCAAACGAACATGAGAGGGATGCTCGAAAATATCTCTATATTTGATACATTTTGATACGCCTTTGCCATCTGTTTTTTCCCAAGAACTCGCTGCCCAAAGGGCTTATCCAGTTTAAGCACATTTATCTAGTTTAAATCCTGTAACATTTATTCTAAATTTTTTAATGTTCAATAAAAATTTAAATGCTTGAAGATTCCTCAACTCCAATACATGTTGATATTAAAATTAATTATCCCTTTCTTTTTCAAATCCAGTAAACATAAACTACATATTCTAATTTGTTACTAGTCACAATTCATATAAAACTTACTGTTTGAACATTTTCAGTTCATGAAAAGCTATCTGAAAGTTGCATCCAGTTTTGACACATAGGTATACTGAATATATTTTTAAACTGACAAGCCATACTTGAAAGTTCTCCAATTTTGATACATGATTTTCCTCCCTCCTGCTGGCGCCTGGCAATATCAAGTAACCCGATATAACGTTGTACAGCGATAATGGGCCCAGGTGATTAAATACAATCTCCCATTTATGTGCCTGAGAAGGCAGCGATGTTTTTTGAAAAACAAGAGAAGCAATTGGTGCGAGAAAGATAGAATGTTTTGATTCATCAAGCGTTTTGCTGTCCCCCAGGGTGTTTTGTTGCCAGGAAGAATATTGGTTTTGAATAGCGCGAGTGAGATAACAGTGGGTTTGTTGTCTGCTGTGAAAACATGAGGAAAAAGGAAACCGTTTGTTGTTTATAATCCTGTGGTAATAAGATGAAGGCTTTCAGATGGTCTGACTTTAGGTATAGGCATGTTGTTTTTAGATAACGAAAAAAAAAGTTTTGTTTCGCTAACCCCCCTTATCCTTCTCTCTCTCTCTCTCTTTCTCTCCTTCTCTCTCTTTCTCTCTCTCTCATATACACGTATCAAATGAAGTTAACTGACCTTAGTCACTAGCATTGCCATGGAAAGTAAATGGCAATTAATTCATATTCCTGTTATCAAGTTTTCCCAGGCTATCTTCAGTTGCCAGAGAGCATTTTGTCCCGAAGATTAGGACAAAGGCTGCAATATCAGAAAACACAATCTGCAAAACAGCTATAAAAAAAAACAACAATATTGTGTAAATTAATCTGCTTTCGAAAAAAGAGCATGTGAAGAGCATTTGGTTCTTTGTTTCATCACGAAATATGAAATGCTATAATTCAAGTCCCTGGATTATGGAGAAAATGGATATGTGACAAAACGTCCGTTAGGTCGATCTTTCACTGCCGCTCTCACCTGGGGTTTTCTCAGTGGAAATATGACAGACAAAGGCGCTAGTCAAATAATCAGTGAATCTGGATTTGTTTGAGAAGCTACAGGGCAATTTAGACATAATCTAGAGTATTTTATTACATAATATTTAAATTAAGGGGTTAAAATTTCAGCAGGAGATAAGAAAAAAAATGAATATATGTGTGCCGTTAATGTCTGCATGGTGAATCATCTACACTGTATTATCATGTGAAATTTTCAGTTTGTGTCTGTCTGTGAGCAGCAAATCTTTGTAATTTGAATCATGATATATATATGTGTATATATGAATTCATGCAGGTAAAAATATATTTATATAAATATGTCTATGTTATTTTGCACTGGTGGGTTTGAATTTTGTATGAATGTCATGCATGATTAATGTTAAATATGCCAATGTATTTTACAATTATTGAGAAAGGCAGGCAATCAAAACATAGGTTATAATAACCTGTGAACTGAACAACGGAAATGCATAAATATTTGTTGATAAATAAAAACTAAAGTAGTCCATAGGTTGGTATTTAGTCTTGCAAGGAATGAAAAATAAATTGCATGAAATAACAGTATAAAAACTAGGCATTTGCCATTTAGAGCAGTAAAGCATGTATCTTATTAACCCCCCCCTCCCACCAGGATTGTGGTTAAAATCCTCCTCTTATTATTATCTTGTGTTAGCAGTCTAGAAACAAAAGCCAACTTTTTCTTAAATACAACTGATGAGCACGATGTGTGGATTGCATGATGTTGCACCCTTTTCTTTCATGCATGCCGCCATTTTGAAATTGGTTGATGAGAATGTCGTAATCTTGTGAGGTCATGAGATCGCAGGAAATGGAAAACAATTTAGTACGAAAGAGGCAATGGGTGCACACACATCATCAAATGTACACATGTTGAACAACTGACTTGAGGAATATTGAATAATATCTTCTAAAATTGTAGATTAAGATGGAAAAAAAATAAGAGGTATGAGATTGGTAGGCGTGACATGTCCCCATCTAAGACATTATGGCGTGAGACATGCATTCAGTGCATAGTGGTAATCCTGGCATAGGTTGAGTTGCTTTATATCAGGAATTAAGTCATTACTCAGACATGCTGAAAACTTCAAAATAGCTGACATTTGAATGAGCAGTTAAGAAAAATTTGCTGGACTGTTTTTGAAGGACATTTTTCCCAGACTGACTTTAAATTCAAAGTGGCTACTCTAAAAATTATTGCCGTTCCTTTTTACCGTCTGAACATAATTTTGAACCAGTCCTTGAAAATTTTATCTGTCATCATGAGAAGGGAAGGATAGAATATATAAAAATGGAGGATGGTGAGGTCATGGGAACAGGTTTGAGTGCAATCCTAGTATATTCCTTACAAACATGAACTGACTGACTCCCCTGACTTCAACCAAACTTACAACAATATAATCAATATGGCTGGAAGGGTGAGGAAAGTTTTGGGATATGAAAATACATTTGAACACTGTCCTTAACTGTCTTTCTCTTACATAAATGATGTGTAAATAAATTAATTGATAGATTATTTAACTAATAATGCAAAGTTGTGTGAAGAAAACGGTGGCGTGCATGACCAAATGGCCATCATAAATGACTTGGCATAGCGAAGTGCAAACATGGCTGTCAAGCACATTTGCCTGTCTTCTGTATCACCTTGTATGGATTTGTATATTATGTACCGACAGAATTACACCCAGCGCCCGTGTTGACCTCCCCTATGGCAGGTGGTCACTCAAGGCCAAAGTGAAGTGTTGACCATTTAGATTGGCCCAGATAAAGGGTCAGCGACACTGCTGGGCCAGTGAACTCCTGATGACCTGGGCAGTAAATGCAGGGTGGGCATATTTATATACCAGTATATATATATATATATATATATATATATATGTATATGTATGTGGCTGCATGATGCTGAACAATGGTGTCATGACACCAAGTGATATCGTAGATTGGCTCCAATACTGAATGTTGTTTTAAGATTTTTTTTACACATTTTCTGTTTTGTGTGATAATGTTTATGTAATCTAAGCAATTTTTTAATGAAATGTTTCACTTTTTCATTCATCGATGTTTTAGTAACTATTTTTAAAGGCCTAGCATTTTCAAAGAAAGCATGGTAAAATGTTCACTTTCAGACTAGATATCTCACATATTTTGGATTGTCTCAAAAAAGGGGAAACAAGAGACGTTTTTTCCCTTTTTCCACTTTTAGTTACCCTCTAAAATTGACTAAAATATATGCATATATTTTAAATTGAGAATTCATTCCCTATCAATTATATTATGGGATAGAACGTAGGAATTATGGGATATGACTTTTGACCTTGTCTGACCAGCTGACAGGTCACCCCAGCAGGTGTTGACAGGTCTCAGCTCTAGTGTTTCCTTGGTTGGGTACCAATCGGGCCAAAAGAGTCCTCAAGTGTTCTGTTTACAATAAAAATAAAGCTTTGGCATCAAATTAAGAACTTCGTTCTCAAAGAGTATTCGTAGTCATTTTAAATGGTCCTCTTCATACTGGAGCCTGTTGAAGAAGAGAGACCAATTTGTGAAGTAGTACCATCTACACTTTAGCCACAAAACCTCTTGGAGCTGTGGAACAAATTCTATCTCTGTTGGTTTATTTTTCATAGAGTGTGTTTATTATTCATAAAGCTGTTGTTTAATTTTGATTTTTCTTTTGTTTTTTCTTCAGATATAGGGCAAGTTTACTTATAAAGTGTTTAATGAATCAGAACAATATTTTTTCATTATGTATTCAAACTGAGAACTAAGCTTGCAAAGAAAAACAGTTGGAAAATTGCACTTCTCTTCCTTGTAGTTCAAAATGCTGATTCAGTATTGAAATAGATATATCTTGCTTACATTATGCCAGTGTGCAAAATGTGAACATACGGAAAAAAAAAAAGTAATTTATTTTGCACTTTTCTATTTTTTTAGCAGACTCTCATCCAATATATCTCCACTGTCCACTTTTATTTTCTCATTGGGACTGGACATAATCTCTCTGGCTTGCTTAATGGCATAATGATGCAGACTAATGGCCCTTTGGCCTGCCCAATAAATGAACATTCACTAATAATAAATCGGAAGACAAAGCCATAAATTCACATTCTTCTCACATCAAATGGCCATTAGGTGGACGGAAATGGGACAGCGGAATACCGGTGGCCATTTTGATCGAATGCTATGTATAGTTATAGTCGTGGAGTTTGAGCTTTGCAGCCAGTGGTGCCCAAATGCTTTGGCATTTGCAAATATGGAGGTGGCCTTGATGTGGATGTGAAATGAATGATTAGGTTTTGAAAAATTAGATGGAATAAGTGCTGTTTTCTTTTGTTTTTTAGACCCTTGGGTCTTTGATTCTACAAAAAAGTACAAAAAAAAAATCCAGTTACTCTATAAATAAATGTTTTAGTCTTCCCAATAGTTGTGTGAATTAAATAAAATGGAAGAACATCCAAATGAAAATGGGATTAGGACATTGCTTTTCATTTTAAGTCCTTGCCCTGACTCAAAGTAAGTGGATTTTTGGATAAAACCTGTTTGCTAGTAGACTTTTTGGTAGCTATAGGAAATTATCCATCCACCCCATACTGCCCCGATTATGGCTTGATCACACTTATCTTTCAAGATATTAAACAAGAAAAAAAAAAAGAAAGAAACTGAAAAAAAGGGAAAGAACTTCCTTGCCTGCCTCTGCCATTGCTTGTCACAGCAGAAAATTCATAATCAGCCATTACTGTGTCTACCATCTGCTTCAAAACCTAGTGGAAAAATACATTGTCATGAATTTTTGATCACTCAAATTGCCAAACTGCGTGTCAGCGTTTGCATGCCGCTGTCATAACGCCCGCTAAGAAGATATATTGCTGAATGCTTTAAAGGCACACGTCCATCTGATTTTCGTAATGCAGGTATGATTTTTGACCCTACCCCTATTTCATCCGATGACCACTTTCTAATCACATTACCTGGATTAAAGCTGATTAAATTAAAGGAAATGGAAGAAGAGAGGGAGAGGGGGCTTTATTATATTATGGCCAGTCAGTGACAGGTGAAATTAATCATGGTATTGCTACTTTTTGTGTATAAACCAGTTTTAATCTGTTTAAAAGTAAAATTAGTTTTGTAGGGTCAGCGCCAGGAAAGTGTACTTTTAATGTAGAGGATTTTCAGAAAATGATTTTAAAGTTGGAAATTGCCCAAAAATCTATGGAAATTCAGTTTAGCTAGAAACATGTTTATCGTGATATTTGATAACTTTGACGAAATGAAAAGAATCACAAAGATCTTAACTGATGCTCTGGTGGTGGAAGGGTCTGATTACGCGAGATAAATGTGTTAAATAGAGAAGAAAAATATCAAACACGAATGCCAAAAAAACTGATTAGATTTCACCTGTTTAGTCAACAGAAAAAGATTTCATTTTATTTGATACTTGTGTGAAAAAAAAACCTAGAATACTGCCAAAAGATTATGAAGTAACCTGGAAGTTACTGTGGAATTATGAAAAATGTGCTTAAAACAATGATTTCTCAAAAATCAAAAATAATATTTTGTTAAAGGGATGATAATTAGTTGACCTGAGTCATTTATTTATCTCATGAAAAAAAATGAAACAACAATTTCTCATGTGTAGTCAAATGTTATAGTCAAAACAAAGAATATTATAATGCTATGACATTTAAAAGGTAAAGAAATTACAGAGAGAAAAAAAAAGAGACTCACTGTGGTTTTTATATATTTGATCAAAACTGACATGATATGAATTAGTTCAGCATGAAACATTGCCAAACAGAAGAAAAAAAAAACATCGGTGCTAGGAAATTGTGGAATGGAGAGGGATCATAGAAATCTTCTGCTCTGTCACTTTAAAAATTGATATCAAAGAGGTAGCGGATACTTGGGCAGTGAGGTGGAAACCAAGGAAGTCTCACAGACGAGACGTAGGTGTAGAGACTGAAAATATTTGCCATCCACAAAATGGGATTTTTGTTTGATTGAGTGTCAAGAAAAAATATTACTGAGATAAAGAAGCAATTAAGAAGTGTCATAGTTATAGATAATATTAAAATATAAAATTAAGTTGGTTACAATTTTGATGGCATCTTTTTATTTTACTTTATCTTTTTTTAAAGTGCAAGAAAAAGGGGAAAATTTTTTTAAAGACAGAATAGGATTTATATTTGATAATATATCCGTCAGAGCAGTTGCACAAAATTTCACCTGCCGCTACAGCAATTTTGTTATTTTTGAATTTAGGCAATCAATCAGGTGTGTCTTACACAAAGCCTTTTACTCAAACGAATTTTAAAAGAACAATTTAAAAAAGAAATAAGCAGATGAAGAGTCAGGGTTGAGCATGATCTTAGATTAGCGTCTTAACTCAGTGGCGATAATATTGTCCACAAACAGTGGAGGCAGGAAAATTGCGTCACTGCAGGAGAGAGGGCTGGGCGCTCAGCCGCGTACTCCATTTCAAGGCAGATGTTTTGTCCATTTGCTTCATTGATTTTGTTTTTTAGTTGCTATGGCAACCCTTTGGGAACAAGAAATCCACAGACAGTAGTAGGTTACAGTGCAAACATATTACCTTTTTTTTTTCTACAGAGTATACCTCCGGCTTAAGAAGGTGGGGTCATGTTTTTTCCCCTCTCTAAATTCCACTGACTATTTTTCTTTTCATTTACTGATGGTCTTGTTGACATCCGGTGACTTTGTTGATTTTATTAATGATACAAAGGCTACATGTAAATCTTTTTATTTATTTCAATTTTTTTTCTTATTGTAAAAATATGTGTTGCTGGCTATGTACATGGCAACACAAAAGGTGATACAAAAGAGGTGAATTACATTTTGTATATTATCTGTCTTTTCCATTTTGTGCTCATTTTTGAATTAAAGATTGGTTAAAAAATGGGGTAAAACATTACAAAAACTCATCAGATATCTTCCTCGTTTATTGGCATCAGTTACCCAGAAACAATTTCATATTCTTAACACAGTAATTTAATTTGAAGGAAATTCGTGCCCCATACTATATCCATCAACAAAAAAAAAATCTAGATAACTGCAAGACATGGGTCTAATTAAAGAAGAAAATTACTGCATAATTGACCTGGGTCAACAGAGCTGGACCTTTCCTGTTAATTACAGAAGGCGAAATTGACATCGAAATTGGCATCGATCGGAAATATAAGAGATAGGCAGCGAAGGTTTTGTTCTTGTTTAAAAGGCGTATTGATTATTTCACTGCTGTTTGTATATAGGATGCTGTAATCTCTTTTTCACTCTGTGATTTATGGCATTTACTTTGACTGGTGTTGGGTAAGAGATTTAGAACCTCAGCAGGACAATTGGTTTAATACAGATTTTCAAAAGGTCTCCAATCCACACTGTATAGACCTGGAAATGGGGTTTTATTCGTCAAAAATTACAGCTGGAGTCTCTGGATATTCATTGTTTACACAATTATAAATTTATTATTTTATGCTTTCTTAAGGAGAGGATCTAATGCAAAAGTGACTTGCCTTTTTTCTTTTTTTTTCATGAAGCCATATTGTTTTAAAATAAGGTTGATATCCCTAAGTAACGTGAGGATTTGTTCTGAACATTTTTTTACCTTCAGAACTGTCTTCAGACTTACACAATAAATGCCTAGAAATGTTATGTGACAATGGCGATATATCTTTATTCTGTTTAAGTTTTTTTTTTCAGTTTGTATGTCAAATAATACAATGCCACCCTCTTGCAAAATATATATTGAACATCTCTCTGCAGCACACAAGGTGTTGTAGCAAATATTGCTTGGGTGACAGTTTATCAACTCACACACAGATATTGCTCGCATTCTCAGTGACACTTAATGAAAAAAAATATATTTCCGCTGGATCTTTAAGCAGTTCTACTGAAAATATTCATGCATGTATTTTCTATGGTCCAGTTGAGATGTTCTGTCTAAATGTTATCTAGACTCGTTCACAATGGAAGTAGTTGGCAGTCTCTCCTCACTTTAGGTGTTAAGTAAAGAGGCATACTGACCCAATTTCCTTATTTACTAGAACTAATTCTGGCTTACCTTGGGGGAAGACTAGACAAAACTTAGAGCCAATTTCTAAAAGAAGTACAATCAAAAATCAAGTCTTTGCAAAAGCTGCAGTGGACCTTAGCCAATTAGGATGAGTTTCACTAAGGGCCCCTTTACACTAAACGGCGTCCTTTCTGCGTCCAGCAGTACGGCCCCATTTGAGAGTTAAAAGATTATATTACTTAACATGCCGACAACTGGCCGATCATTGAGCAGTAATTCTGATACAAAATCAATGCTCGTGCCTCCTTATTAAGACCACAGCGATGCCAAAATTCATGGTCGCAGAAAGGACGCCGTCCAGTGTAAAGGGGGTATAAGAAGCCAAGAGACTGTATACCTTTTTCTGCTTTAAATGAGGCCCCTAGAGCAAAATATGATGGTTTTGACAAAAATTTTTACTCTCAGCGACAACTTAAGCTCAGTTAGGTACGTCAACTACATTTCTGCATGCCAATCATTTAATAATCTCTCCTAAGACAATATGGTAAAAAAATGACTACACTTAATCAGCTATCAGAGTTTAGTAGTCTAAATTAAGCCTAAAAACATAAGACATTTTGTGAGACAGGGGGCTCCAGACCAGACAATGGTGGATTGCCCGGAAATGAAAACGTCTGCTCTAATAGCTGCCTATCCATCAAAAATGACAAGACAAAAGGCAGGAGATGGGGCCCAGGGAGAGATGATGCAATATCTGTGTTATGTCACAGTCAAACCCTAGGCAATACTGGGAGAAGTTGATTGGATTATGTGGTACTTCGGGAGCCGAATACACCACCACTTTGGTCATTGTGCACAATATAATTATATGTCTTTATATTCAGTAAAATATACAAGTTGGAATATTAGAAAAAATGGAAAAATATTTAACTATTTTAGTATTGTTGATTCTGTATCAATATTTTTACGTTTGCTAGAGGTGATTATGATTGACCAGAAAATTTTCTAATTATTTATTTATTTATTATTATTAACAATGAAAATCATATAAGACTCTCTCACTTATTGTATCAAAAAGAAAAAAGATGAATGTCGTTAAGCTAACCCCAGTTCTTGGCCAGCAGTGGGTTTGGTAATAAATGATGTAACAGACATCAGATAATTTCTAGCAATTATTGAAAATTGATTTGCTACCAGTAGTGCTGCAGTGAAATAGTGTCAGCATAATTACTCCCCTCTCTTTTCCATAATTTGCAAACAAAAGCAAAAGAAGATGCATAAAAGTTAATAATCTGATAAAAAGGCAAACATATTTTTCTCTTGGGATAAGAGCAAAACATAGCTGTTTCACTTAAGTTTTTGTTACAAAGTAAGTGATAACTATTACTAATATCATTATTTAATTTTTATTACTCAAATCAGTTTAATTTTTAAAAATAATCACTTTTTAGTGGCTACTTATATAATAATATTTATGTTAAGTTCAAATCTGCAGTTTCATTGTATGAGATTAAAGTGTTCATTTTAACACCATAATTTGACAGCAATATTTTTTTTCGAAAACAGAGAGTGGAGCCTAGGATTTATTTATTTATTTATTTATTATTGCCATGTATTTCTCTCTTTGTGAAACTAATGCACCAACATTTACCTGCAGAACTGCCCAGTTAGCCAGGTAGATATGGGTATACTGCCAGTAAACAGGTGCTCTATGGGAAGATAATTGGATTAGGCCACTTAGGAGCAGTTAAGTCCTGCCTAAGTGACCGTTAGGTAATGGCTACACCAGAGTTATGTAACAGTAATGAGATTACTGGAATGATTACATCTGGACTGCCAGCAGCTGTACAACCATTCATAGAGTTAGAACAGATGTAGGCTACCTCCACTGACCATGTAATATATTTGTATTGTAATGGTGTTTTGTTACGGTATTTAACTACCACATTTTCTTCTTGAGTATAAAGTATTTTGTTTGTTTGTTTGTTTTGATGGTTGTTCCTTTCAAAAAGATATGAAATGGATGGTATATATTGTGAAGTTTTGAATTATAAAATGGATGATATATATTGTGAAGTTTTGAATTATTAATGTACCTTTAATATACAGTGTCGCTAGAAATTCAGGAAGAAAAAAAACTGTCATCAGTCATAAATCTAAGCGTTTTGCATCTTTCTTTCATTGTAAACACCCTACAAACCTTGCCATTTGACACAGTGAGTATGAGAAGTTAAGTGGACGTTACCACTAAGTAGATATTATGTCCTCACGGAGTGGCGTTTGCGTCACAGGTACAGGCAGGTGTTGGGCAACGATAACATGATTACATCATCATTTACCTGAGCCAGGTGGGGTGACCTGATCTCACCTCACCTGGACATGTCTCATATGTCACTGCCACTGCCCTGTTGATATAAGGGAAGACTATGGCACTTTTTTTTTGCCTGGGTCTGGTTTATCAGAGAAATGTTGGATCAAATAAAAAGTGAGATGTTTAACTTACGCAAGGTAAAATACCTTGCTTTAGATGAATAACCTGACTGTATTAGCCAAGCCAAGTAATATTTGCGAGCAAAAACAGGGTTTTGCAAAAGAAGTAGAATGTTTTACATTTTCTTTGGTAATAAGCTATGCAGTTGCTGATGCATTTTCTTTGATATGTTTGGTATTTGGAACCATTTTCTTTTGATGTATGTTTTGCAGTGAGGTGAGGCATTTTCTTTTTGGAAAATGTTTGGCATTTGGAGGCATTTTCTTTTGGTATATGCTTAAAAATCAGCTGAAGCATTTTCTTTTGGAATATTGGGCATTCATCGAAGGTATGTTATGCTAAAGTGAGCCCAGGTAAATGAGTTAGTCACCTTAGCAGTTACCTGAGATGTAGAAATCTGATGATGGTTTGCATAAAACTGACAAGTCAGACAGAAGTTAGATTTGTCCCTGTTAGATATTTTCATTCTGCAGTGCTGCAGTGCTTAGGGTTTTACGATAAAGAATGAAAATCTTGTAAAAAAAAAATTGTACACAGCAACAATGTAGTGAACATCAGGTCATTTTGACCCTTGCGAATAATTCATGGGACACTTGCCCTGGCACAAACACACACACAGACTGCATATTAAAATCACAAATCACGAGCATAATATTTATTCAATTTTATATCATTTTGCAAGATTTTTCATGTTCGTATGCTCTTACATTATTATCGACAGCACAAGTAATTAATTGATTTTGTTTGACTGGGTGAGCAATTATGGCATCCATGTTTGAGAATTCAAGCAACTGCAAATGTAGCTTGCATGAATATCATGAATAGAAGCATATGCAGTTAACTACCCATATTAATGACAACACCAGAATTAATGGCACTTAGATGTGTTTTTAATATAAACTCTTAAAGAACTCGAATGCAATCATAATATATACTGTTTAAGTGATTGATCGCTCAAGCTGCTCCATCTGCTAGTTATTTCCTGCTGAGGCACGTAGAACCCATGGACGGCTTTAAGATTCTGATGGAAAACTGGCTAGACCAGGCAAATATAGGCGTCTGATGGAAAACAGGTTTTTAAAAAAATACTAACGATGACTGAATTATAGGTGAAAAAAGGAGGGAAATGTGGAATGCTCGGTAGAAAGCTGAGTTTGAAAGGGTGCACTGAAAGAATGCGCGTATGCATACAGAGAGAGAGGGGGGGAGGAGAGAGATAGAAAGAGAAGTGTTCATTTGACTCAAACTGTCAGTGAAGACACTTTTCAATTCTTCTATCTGTTTCAAGACCATGTGATGTTTTGCTTGATGTGTGACCTTCTTTTATGTCATATGACCTTTCATATCACATGTGATCATGACCTTATATAGAACGATTGGTTTATTAGTCATAGGTTTGGATGTAGGACATCTTCCGCTTTAGCCAGGACCTGCTGTGATTCATGCTGTTAAGGGAATGACAGAAAACCTATGAAGTATTTAATGAAATTCTCACCAGACTAGAATTTTTATGTAGTGAGAGGATATAATTTAAAGTTTGGTGAATAATTGCAATATGTAATATAGAATGGCATTTGCATTTTGAGTTTTCTCCTTTTTCTGTGTAACATGGGGGTGGGGGGGGGGTGCTACACCAGAAATGATTGTGATTGAGTTCAGTTCGACTGAGACTGTCTGAGAAAAAAGAAGCACTATTGTTGCTGGTTTCCTTTGCAATTCTTCATCCTAGAGTAAAGATTCTCTGGACATCCCATTTGGTCCTGCTACTATGACGTGTCATGGCCCCCAATGTGACTTAATTGTAGTAGATGTGCCAAGATTGTGCTTGGTTGTGACCCATTATCCATGTTAGTGGCATTGTGCTGAAATGACTGGCCCTGCCCTGAGCATGTCTGTAATACACAGAGCATGTGTTGTTAGCACTTGGTGCACAACAGGTTATGCTAATTTTCTTTTCTGTAATTTTATGTAAATGATTATTTCTATCTATCCTTTAGGTTATGTTTTTACCTTTTTTGGCTTGTTTTAATTGCCTGACTAAAAAAAAAAAAAAAAGTTAGGATGGATTTTGAATTTTCAGAATAGGCTAGAGTGAGGTTAAATTGAGATCCATTAAATTTCATGGCGATCCAATAATTACTTAATCAATTAATAATGAAACTTGAGCTGCCTTTGCTGTCGCAAAGTCAGACTCAGATTATCTTCCCACTCTGAATAGATTTCTAGTTTACAGCATGGAATCTGCATGGATTTATCCGGACACCTTAGACCTCTTCCTTAAAGAATATGTTTGCGTGTTAAAGTTTTATGATGTAGACCCAGCGTCGGCAGATATGAAAATGGTAGGGTGGAATCAAAACCTTTTGCATTACATGAATGATGACACCAGACAGTATCGTCTGTAGGGGCTGGAGGAAGGATTCTTTGTTTGCCTTTCATTCAATACCCTACCTGATTGTCCCTAAAACAGATGCAATTCCAAGACCCTTAATAGCTCACAACATTCAGACTGAAAAGGTATAATCTCTTCATCAAACATGGAATAAAAGAGAATGACATACAGCAGAACGTGTTCGAATTACGTTTTTCACCGAGCCCTCAGTCTGTATTTGTGTGCACAAGCAAGCTCTCTGAGGCTTCGGTGAGTGTGTTCAGTTTTCTCTGGGGTATGATAGTAAATACAGTCTCGAGATCAGTCTGTTTACTTGTCTGTGTAGGGATAATATAGCCAGCACTTAAGTGAGGTAAAACCTTGCTGTGTAAATTGCGTGGAATATAGGATGGGTTTTGTTTTGACTTTCATTGATGGAGGTGGCATTGACAGTGTTTTAACGTCTGATTTTCTTGAATAACACAGAGCATCAAGTTTCTATTTTTTTCCTTTTTACCAAGATCTTTTTTTCCTTTATTTTTTCTTGGAATAGCTTTTTTTGCCTATTTTTATGACCTTCAAATAATTTTACACATCGTTTCATAATGATTGTGGAAAAAATGAAATAATGGCGAATGTGCTGGAAAATTGCTTGTAAGGATACCCGTGTTGGTATTGTACTGTTTTTTTTGCACAGGAAAGCTTCTTGGTATTAGTTTATAATCTGTAGTATGTGCTTATTATTCAAGTTAAAAGGTTGTTGCTGTAATATTGTGGAATTTTTCCAAAAGTAAATAAAGATACGTGTTGTGGATTGGGATGGCATCAGGGATCATGAAAGGCCATCTTTGTTAAAAAATGTTTCTTTCTTGTTATGTTTTACCTATAAATTCTTAATTTTCTCAAATGTTTAATTTTTTTATTTGCAATTTTTCTTTCTTATAATTTTATGGATCTAATTTAACTTGACATTCTCAAAGCATGAAAAATTGTGAGCTTTCCAGTAGATTCAGGACAAGATTTTGTGTACACTACCAAGTTTCATCTGTACAGAGATAAAGTACAGAACATCTCAGTCAGCCAAAAGTAATTCCCATGTCACTTTGCTCTGCGTTGTGCTCATTGATTTTGTCTGTACAAAAAGGCAAGGGTTATGTCACTAAAAGCAAATTCACGCTGCATAAATTGTACGAATTTCAGTGGTTTTAAGGCAAATGCAACGCTGACTGTGGGCACATGCTATTGTTTGAGGATGCAAAGGATGTAAATGTTTCTGAAGGCGAGTAGGTGACGCAGACGTTTGAGGTTAATATTAGCATGACCAGGATTGTGTTATCGATCAGTGGTAATTTTGTAGTTTGTGTGTGTTTGCTAGACAGCATATCTTTATGTCTGAGTCTGACTTGGGATTAGAAACAGGATAATCCTGAAAACATTTTTTTTTTTTTTTGCCTTTTTCTTTCATTATATTGATGATAAAGATAATGCTAAAAATCATAATGATAATTTAGAAGTGAAAATTGTGATGATAAAAGATTTAATTATATCTTCTTAATAGGTAAAGGCAGGATAAGTAGTTGGTAAAGAAATCAGAATGAGTTTTTACACAAAAATTGATGTTTAAAATAAAGAAGAAATGCTTCCTTTAAGTTATTTAGCTGTGATGTCTATGATATTTTATTCATGAGTAGTTGAAATACTTTTTATACTACTACACATTCAAATATTCTTCAAATAAAACAGTTTCTTGTTGCTATTGTTGGGTCAGCTGCCTGCATTTATGTGAGTCACACCTTCAATTCCTCATATCACTCTATTCCTGTATATCCCAGATCACCTCGTGCTGGGCCAAGCTTACGAAAGAATCGTTCGGCCTCACGTGCTGGAGTCCCAGCATGGTTCATGTGCCTGCATGCTGAGAAAATTGTGCACGCACCTGCCAAAGTGACCTTGAAAAACACACGAGGTCAACATTTACATGAGTTTTGATACTGTTTACATGATTGATGGAGACAGCGTTTAATCAGCACGAACTGCACGCCAATATCAGATGAGGATGATTTATCGTACATTGAAGCCCGTAATCTGTCCTCTGTGATTTCGCCTGATACTTTGTATGCGGTCTTCTGGGTGCTGTTGAAGCAGTATTATTTATAAGGCATTCAATAGTAGCTTGGCAGTTCATTTTTCCCCAGCTTATTTAAAAAGTCTTAGTGGAAAGGATGAGACTACCATTGGATAGTTTATGGAGTTGTCACATAAGAATGTGTCTGGGTTCCCACATGTGTTTCCTCTATCCCACTGACTATCATTTAAGTATGAAACTTAGTGTACTCGGGTTCTTTTTGATAAAAAATTATTTATTTACTTATATATTTAGTTTTACATTTATTAATTGATTTGGTAACCCTGTTATGTCTGCTAAGCAAAGAACACTGCTGACAGTGCTAACACGTGCAAGCACACAAAGCACACGCACACACACTTTTTATCTGATATTCACGTATAGTGTATGAACATTAGATGACTTGAACACAATCGGGGATATTAATTATGCTTCTGGGATTTTTCTGGAGTTCCGGGGAAATGAGTGGCATAAATTGTGCCGAGGGATACTCATTAGATGTTGATGAAGAGGCTCATGATGGTGGCCAATATTGTGGTGATGATATCTGATATGACTTTTAAATAAATAAAAAAAAAATAGAAAGATATTACTGAAAGATGTAGGTTCAAATAATATCTTGTGTGTTGAATAAGTTACATTTGATAAAATGTGATATTGAAAAATATGTTATCTTGGGATTCAAAACAACAGACATTTATGAACGTACATATTATCCGTCACTCAATTTCAAAGGCTGGAAAAGAGATTCTTGACCTTTCTTAAATGAACCACCAGAGATTTGTCCATTAAGGTACCATGGATTGTAATGTCAGTCTAACTTTTCCCTGCAGACCTCTCTCTGCCAGCTCCAGCCATAATCTCAAGTCATTATCCTTATTATTGTTCTTATCCATTTCCTCTTGCCGGGGAATGGCGTTACAGCGTTATACCCTGGGAATCGTTTGATGAGAGACGTGAAAGACATTTCTATCCTAGTTGTTTTTTTTTTTTCTTTTTTGCTGCCTCTGTTACTATGAATTAGACTTTTAAAAGATTTCTAAGAATTGGGTTCTCTTGGTTTATCATTCTTGGTAATAATGTCTAAAGATAGCTAAAACTTATTTTGTAGCCTGTATCATGGAGATAGAGGTAATTTCTAGTAATGTGAACTTTATTGGTTATATCATCCCATTTGTCTGTTATACCTGACAAAGATGATTTGAAATATTGAATTCTGATTTGGGATCAAGTTCAACAGTTGGTATTATGTGAGCAAATTGAGAGTCAGAAAACTTGAAAGAAAAGTGCATGAATTAGTGAGATGTTTGAAATTTGTGAGGCATTATTTGGAAAATTTTGAGATGATCCATTGGAGTAGAATGAAAGGTGGAATAAACAGTCTATTGCTTTTATCTTCGCTTAAAGGGATAATAACTCTTCATATGAGATCTATATTTCATAATAAAAACATTGTGAATAACTCATAGAAATATAATATATTCTGTTTTACCACAAAAACAGCAGTTATAGCTATTATTCTGATATGTGAGCTTGTCTTTAGACGATGTAAGCTCCATTGATGGCTATACTATGTTAAAATCTCTTAAGAGATTTTAACAAAAAACCAAACATTTAGAAAAAAAACCAGGGACTAACTTTGAATGTAAAAATGGATTCATTAACCATTGGTAAGTATGAGAAAATTGTTGCTCACTCCAGGAAAATTCATTTTTTGGCCAAAACAAAGAGTTATTATCACTTTAAGCTAAAATGTAATTACTTTTTCCCCCATCTTGTTTCAATACCCAGAGCAAATACTGGTCACCTGGTCTGATTTGTGTGTTAAATTGTGAGTTATATTTGTGTATTATAATTTTTCTAAGCTGTAGAAAATTAAAGGTCAGTTATATTTTCCACCTTTCCCAGATATATTTTAATTTCTAAAAACTGTAACTTTTTAGTATTTTTTTTATTTATTATTTTATTTATTTATTTATTTTATTTTTTTTTTTTTTGTTGATGTTCTGTTCTGACTTCATATTTCTCATGTTTATTTCATTCATAATTTTATGAATCAGTATTCATTGGTCAGTCTCAATTTAAAACAATATTTTAAAGTGCTTTTAACCTCAATTTTTACAGGGTAAATGTCAAAGGAAGGAGCCACCATGTAAATATCTTCACCCGCCCCAACATCTTCGAGAGCAGCTTCTACAAAATGGTCGAAATAACTTGATCATGAAGAACCTACAGATGCAGATGCTGACACAACAGGCTGGTTACCAGGTGATGCCCATGGTGAGTATCCATGGCATTGTGTATCCATGGCAATATATATACATGTATCCATGACAACTGGCAAAGAATAATTCCAATAGCTCATGTCCATAGCCCTGAACTTGTAAATGATGCAAAACTAGTTTACTGTACAGGAAAAGTGCCGTTGTACTGCTATTTGTTAAGAAAAATAAAAGGTTCTGTAAGTGCAATGTCAAGATTGTTTATTAATCAATTTTTTTAGTTGTAACTTTTACAACTTCTTGTAAGCAAGCACTATTTAAGCCACATTGGTTGTGATAAGTTTATACCTATACCTAATTTGGTATGGAGCAACATTTAGATGTGGCAAAATACCAGTTTTTGCAAAGGTGCATTTTTTGGGTGAACTAGTTTTGCTCCAGTCTGGTAAAATTAGATGTTATTATATTAAGTGGATATGTTTATGGTATGGTATGACAGACTTATAGTTTTAAAAGCATGCTTGCTTGTCAGTATTTGTTCACTGCTCGTATGCTTAGATATTTGTAATTTTTTTCTTAATTCACTTACTTGCCCACTCACATTTATATCTGTCCATACACCCGATAATTTTAAGGGGGAAAAAAAAGATCTGGGCTTACTTGCAAGACTTGATCTTCCAAAAGGAGCATGTTGAAAAGGCTTATAATTTCTGTCACAGTATCGCAAGGCATAAAAGATAGCATGAAATAAGCATGAAAGGTGTATTTGAAAACTTGTAGAAAAGGTCTAATGGATCAAATAAGTTGCCCATAGTTTAAAAAACAGGGAAGTCCCCCCCCCCCCCCCCCTCTCTCTCTCTGTCTGCCACTCTGCCCCTCCCCTTCCCCCTTGGCCTATTCTAAAACAGATTCTAAAAGTGGAATATGGAGATCAACTTTGATATATATATATTGAGATCACCAAAAATTACTGAATATTCAACAAAAAGAAATGAGATCATGAAAAGATTGCAATAATTGTGTTTGAAGACCACTAGTGATCTTTTTAATATCACAAGGATCCAGATGTGGAAAAGTAATTTAGTGAGAAGGGAGGGAGATACCATCAGTAACTTAGCAGAAAAATATTAGATAAAAATCATTCAGGTGCCGAAGAGAGAGGGTGGGAATACCTCTACACTTTACCCAGAGAATAACATTGGTGGTATACCAATAAGACGAGCTTGAGGTGATCATGAAGGCATGCCGATTTCTCCCCATGAGACAGGAAAAGTATCTTAACATTTATCGAGTCCTGAGAATACAGAGAATGTTGCATATCTTGTTCTTACATCTAGGTATTCTAGGGGTGCCTATAGCAGATGTTATATTTGTCGAAGTTACCATCAGGCCATGCCATCAGGCCTTGCCTCTTCCGAAGGAGTTTTCAAACATTCCATCTTGGGAGTCCATTTTAGGGGCAGGTAGATTGCTGAAACTTGAGATTACCCCCAGTTAAACTGATTTATTAAAAAGAAAATATGTATGACAACTTAAAGCTGCAGGTGATTTGAGAAGTATCCATTTCTTTCCCAGAATCTGCACCGTAAAAAATGACGGTATCATTTTGTAGAGTTTTTGTTTGACCCGGACAAGTGGCAAGTGCTTAAAATTAATGATTCCATAAGATCATAATTTATTGGATAGATAGGGAAAGCTCAACTAAGCATTTTATTCTTTTATCTTATCTCTTTTTGTTTTATCTAGGGTATGTTACCCATACTGTCATGTACAAAGCCTATTACTCAGGGGTTTGATTTATTGCTGTAGGCAAAGAAGTATCCAATCTTTCATATGTCTATTCATTTTGTGAATAACCTGTCCCTGATGAACCATTTTAAATTTGATCTCAGAGGTAAAATATTATTTTTCACTGAATAAAGTCTTAAAAGAAATTAGGTGTTTGAATTGTTCAAATGATTGATGTATGCGGAAAAATTTCAAATAAAAAAAAGAAAGAAAAATAGAAAAATTCAGATGTACTTTTGGCATGATTAAGTTTATTAAAATGAGTAGGTTATGAATCTTGCCTTTTTGGTTATTTACAAAATAGAATCGCAATTACCAGAATGTGTAACAGGCCATATTCACGCCAACTCTTCTCTCCCCCCCCCCTTCCTCCTTCTCCTCCCATCTCCATTAAATTAAAGCTCTTTTCAAACAGCATCAATGAAATACAGAGGTATTTCAGATTGTACATTTTTGGCTCATAAAAAAAGGGGGCAAATATAACATATCTTTCCTGCAGTTGCCACATAACTCTGATTTGAAATACAGCGCTGCTTATTGTAAAGGAATAGCATAATTTAAGTATCTTCCAACCAGCTCAGTTTTGTCTAACATTTTAAGTGGCACCTTTCAGCAGTTAACCTTAATTGATAATTTCCTTCCATGACATTTAAACGTTCTGCATTTTAATCTTACTTTTGACACATCCTTTGCATTTTATTTATATTTTGTTTAACTTTCACTGTATATTATATGTTATTACATAGAGTTGCTTACGCCATGTTCTTTTAATGATGATTTGACATATCACGGTTGTCATAATGGCAGAAGCACCTCCATTTATGCTTGTTTTAGTTATATGTTGTGTTTCCTTTATATATTGGACTGATCTGACAATGGATGAGTTGAGTGAAGTTCTCCATTTATTTCATTACTTGTGTTTATATTTATTTGTTTTTGAGTTTCTTTGTTATCATAATCCATGCATCTGTTACATTCACTCATCATTTTTGTGGTGATTGAAATTAAATTTTGTTAAAAAGAACCATTTATTTTGGAATCAGATATATTTTGTTCCATGTTCTGAAAGAGCCATCACCTTTCTCATCCTGCTCAAATACTGCAGTCCTGGGGCCATTTTCTCAAAATTTTGTTTATAAGTACTGGGATGGCAATGTTCTTTTTTTTTTTTTTTTTGTGAGTGTTTGTGTGTGTGGGGTACTTTTTATGCGCAAAAAATTGTTAATATATGAACTCTTACTGCACATTGTGAATTTTTCCCTCTGTTTTGGAAATTTTCTAAAACCATGCCTGTATAAAACTATACTTGTGTTGGCTTTTAGAGATACACTGCAATATGAAAAGTTTAACTCCAAATATATTGTCGGACATTGCTCTACCTGCCA
>NW_019775495.1:110921-217164 GCF_001039355.2 Lingula anatina
TTTTTTTTTTTTTTTTGAGAAAATGGTTCCTAGTATGTTGTTAGTTGGTCCTAGCACTGTATCATACTAATTTGGTTCTTTTGTTTTTTTTCCTCCCTCTTATTGACATATGACACAAGTGGCAAGACATTTGCGTACTCAAGTGCCCCCGTATGGCCTCAAGCGGTGACAGGCATTGTGGTTAGTGGTAATTCACCTCATTTTTACATCATTGCCTCGTTCCTCGTTGGCCGCTGCTGATGCCGCTCGTTGTCTAGTCCATGTAACCGCTGTCGATTGCCTCCATATTGCCAATGCCACTCTTGCTGACGCTGCCTCTGCTTCTTTGCTTGTTAAGCATCAGTCGCAGCTCGGATGAATCGCCATATGTTATTTATTAATTTTCCACTTGCCAAACTTAATAAATTTGCTTACAGAAAAAAAGGCTGTTCTTATCTGAAAAAACCCTTACATTGTTTTGTTAGTTTTTTAACTAAATGGTCCATATGTTTCTTGGATTTGGAAAGTTGTCAATTTTGGACCAAAAGTTGATAGCTTAACAAGTGCTGCCCCCTATGGTACTGTTAGATTATCAGTAATCCCCAAAATTCTCTTCATGTCACTTGCTATACATGACAATCAGAATATAATGCCTTTAAAAAAGGCTTCCTCTGTCTGACAGTCAACTTCACACATTTGCTTTTGAACAGTTAACAGTTTTCCAAAAGTGAAGCCCATTAATTTTTTTTTTCACAGCAATCTTCCAATTATGGTAAAAGCAGTGAAGACAACAGCTGTTAGGATTTTGAAAAATTTATCTAGTTTCAACTGCCATATAAAGTGAATTAAAATCTTTGAGCAAATTAGACCATTTTCATTTTTAGAAATCAAACAAATTTAAATTGGACATATTATAATGTTTCTTATAACAAACATTTTTATTCCATCTCAAATAAATCTGAGTGAAAGTTATAACAAAAAATGAAGTGTACAGAAAAAAAGCTATGAATGAGGTACCTTAAAAAACATCCCTACTCATAAAACATATGTGATTATTAGCTATTAGAGCAGATGCTGCTTTGTCTGGCCTGTGTATGTGCTTTTTACGCACACTGTATGTACATTTATATATGCTTCCTTTATGTCCTTTATGTCTGCCATGCAAGTTATGCTGTAAAACAAAAATCTAAATCATGTGAAACAGAGGCACTCATATTAATGCTGTGTTTGTAAAAAAAATTGTGGGGAGTTGGGGGAGGGAAGAAGAAGCTGAGAAGTAGTTTATGATAAGTTGGAAGAAAATACCTGCCGTGTGTTAAGGTCAATTTCCATTCCATTTCTGATGTCGTAACATGCTATGTCATCAGACCATGTGGTTACTTTTATCCCCTTTATTTCCATCCCCTGCCTGATAAGATAATTATCTTAAATTAATATTTCTTTCCCTGCATAGCATAATCATATAATTTGCTGAGGTAGCATGTCACTAAGTTAAACTCAAGATATCACAAATCCGAGTCCTTAGATCAGAACTGCTTCTTGAAATTAATTTTTATAGGAAAGTTAACAAAGGAGCTAGAGATCCACCAAGTTAATTTAGGTTCAGTTAAGATAGGATGATAACTACCTGCCGTTTATCAAAAGTTTAAAGGGAATCAACATGTCTGTGATATCCATTAAATTGTATAAAAGTTATGTAATGGATTTCTGAAGCCAGTATTGATATAATATGGCATGTGCATAACAAGCACTTTGTCATCGCATGGACAATTATACCCAATTAAAGGAAAAAATATAAAACCTTAAAGACTTGCTTGTTTTTGAGTGTTTTTTAATCAAGTTTGCAAAGGAGCAATAATTTTTCTTGGCCCCCAGCATATAAATGATGGCTATTACTAATAGCTACTTGTGTGAATCGAAATTTAGAGTCCATTGAAGTTTATATTTTCCCATGATCTTTCCTGACCTTAACTGTAATGCCTCCTGTTCAGTTCTTAAAAGATCAAAATTTATTAAAGGGAAACATGTTACTGTAAGTTTACTGTAAGTGGGGAAAAGAAGAGAGTGTTGAAATATATATGGCTCAATCCTTCGTTTAAGTTGCATATCAAAGGTACCCTGTAACAAAAACAAACAACTGCAGAAAATATATAATTTTCTTGAAACTGGAAGAACCCTTTTTAAGAGAGGAGACAAGGCCTTTGACAATAGTCAGTCACCAAACCAGCAATTAATGGGAAATTATTATATTTGCATCTAAGATATCCTTCACAAATTCCAGAGGAGACCACCTTTTTATTTTTCATTCTCACTTTATTCAAAATCTATAGACCAAGGAATATTGGGTCCCATCAGTTACAGCCAAAATGGCCAGCAATGACATCACAGATATTAAGCCCATGTCAATTTTGCCCCTCATTTTTCTAATAAATTGACCAATCAGTGGCCAGTAATTATTTATTCCTCTCGTAGCAAGCACCGCGGGTTAACCCCATGACAGCCAGGACGCAAGCAGAGGGGGTGTGGCCCTATACAAGTTACTGCGACATAGAGTCCACCTCCCCACTAGAGGAGGCGTACCTACGATCTAAAAACCCGGCCTCCAACTTTTATACGGTACGTGCGCATTTGGTTGGTCATATCGAACAGGGTTTTAGTGTAGAACCCTATACTAGACCAGACTCACATGGTTGGACATGGTATAACAGCACGGCTGAAAATACCAGAGCTGTGCGATTCCCATTCAGTATCAGTAGTAATATCAGCTTGCCCGCATGTGTGATTTTATTCTCATAGTTTAGAGCTGTAGAAGTCATGACTAGATCTAGATTTTTGTGGATTGTCTACTTTCGAAATTGTGGATATCATCTCACGCTACACACCTCACTAAGATATTCATTAGTGGATTTTTATTTATTTGTTTTTTATTTTTTAGTTTAATTTCCAGTAATTTGTTTAGATCATTCAAATACAACAATCAAAATCAAGAAGTACTATTTAATCAAAATGATTAAAATTAAAATGGACCTAGTAAGGAGTGGTGTATTGGGTATTTAAAAAAGATTCTCAAAAGATTGCTAAATATTTCAGCTTTGCATAGAAAAAAATCATGGATCCTTTTCAAAATTACCCTTGAAAATTACCAGTAAAAAGATTTTTATTTCAAAATGGACCCCTGATGCAGTATCTTTAGTGATAGCCCCTCATCAAGTCCTGGAACTTTCTTAATTTGTCATAATTGAATGGAATATATTAATATTTGAAAGTTATAAAAGTCAAAATTGAAAAAGATGCAGAAAAAAGTTGATTTGGGGTCCAGTCTGTCTCCGATCATGGCAAACTGTGCAGTATACCAGGTTAAAAAAGAAAAAAAGTTACTAGTTTTCCAAAAATTCATTATCTCCATTTAAAATGAATCTCTTCAAAATCTTCACTAATGGGAATTTTTGAAGGTGTGCTTAGACAGAGTCAGTGTAGCACTGGTTTATGTCAAGATTGCGTCACTGACTGATACTGGTGTACATGTTGACCTAGTCTGAACACACCTTATGTGACTGTAGCTATTATGTTGTAAATGCATGTGAGTCTGTGTACAAGGCTTAAGCTTGTATCTCTGCTCGCTTTTGTATCTATACTTTAGCTTAATTTTAGTTATACTTTGATTAAAACATTAGCATTTTCTGTTTCAAGTAAATAAAATGTTCAACTTGTCTCTATCACTTTGACATTTAACTTTTACAGAAAAACCATTCAACTTTTATAGATAAAGAACAGATAAATTAACACTACATGTCATTTCAATGTATCATTTTTTAAAATTTATTTATTATTTTTGTTTATTATTTCTCAAATGATCTTGTTTAATCTTGTATTCTTCCTTTCAGGTGTTGAACTGCAGTGCATTTATTATACATACACACTTTTATTTATTTATTTATTATTTTTTAAATCTTATTTTGTTTTCATTATTTATTTATTCATTTATGTGTTTATTTGTTTATTTATTTATTTATTTGTATTATTTATTTACTGTTTTATTGCTGTGGCAAGACTTCAACATACAGATCCAGACATGCACATTTTGAATTAACATAAATTGTTCAATGGCATTTAAGTTCTAGAACCATTAATGAAATTAGAATTATGGAAAGTAGACAAAGACATGCCCTGCACAAATGCTGAGTCACACTGTCACCATCACAATGTTCCAAGTTAATAATAATATTGATAATAATAATTTATTAAAATTACAACCCATTGGGTTGAATTTGTGCATTAAATGATAAGAACATTGCAACAATAATAAAATGCTATTTGTTTTAATGAGACTGCTGCTTGAACTTTAAAATTACTGTACACAGGATAAAAGACTACATTTTACTGTTGGAAATGTAAAAGTGCAAATGGCATTGAGGATCACTGGGATCTTTCAGTCTTAAATTTTGGCACACTATGTCTGTTGCTTGAAGTTTTGAGTAAAATTCCAAAATTGAAAAGACGAGAAATTTATTGTGTGCAGGCCGATTAAAAACCATGTAAGAACTTGGGGGGAAAATAGACGAAGCCTGATCTCGCTTGACAGGTGTTTTTAAAGCAGTCTTCTTCAGGTAGTACTTTTAGAGCAATATTCTACAGGTATCTCCAAGTAAACAATGTTTTGGATTATGTCGTTATTTTGTCCTGAATGTGTCATTGGTTGACTCGGTGGAGGACCACTTAAGCAAAAGAAAAAAAAAAACACAACGAAACAAAGACAAAATGAAGGAAAGAAAAAGAAGCTACTGTTTGTCACCTGGATTGTGAAAAATTGCCTGTGACTTTCCACAAACCATTAAGCATGCCCTCCTTAGTCCTTTCCCGTCTGCAGCGCTGGCAGATGAATTGTGAAGTACCTGTCAGGCGTGACACACGTCAAGTTATTATGTTTGGCATCATTACAGTTTCACTGGGGACAAAGGAACATCATGGGTCTGTCACAAAGGACTTCTTCATTATTTTACATTACGTGACTTGTTTGCCATTTATGTACGGCACGGATTATGTGGTCTCATTATAGTGTTTTTTTTTTTATAATGGATATGGTTCATATGAATGAATGAGCGCTATGGGTGATTAATTTTATAACATCATGTTGTCTTGTTGTATTTTACTTGCACAGGACAAAACCATTCATTGTGAAAATACAGTGGCTGTACCAAGATGAACTTGCTCTTTAAAAAAAATCAACCAAGCCATTTATAAGATTTTAAACCTGTTCTTATAAAGACTTAATAATCAAAATCTGAAAAATGTGACAAAGTCATATATTTATTACTAGATATCCTGCAAAGATACCGATTATGTTTCCCAATCCACAATTCATAAATGATAAAACCCCTCAAACAAAAGTACCTGATCAGGATATTTCCTTCTGAAAGGTGTACATGGCAGTCTAAGTGACTGGGCAGTCCTTTAGGATTTAATTATATAACTAGAAAAACACTCCGAGAGTGCAGACAATTTTTGATTATTATTGATTATTGATTGATTATTGATCCGGATCACCACCAAGAACTAATCATCTGTTCCTTGGCCCACTTCTTACAGTTCCTGAAAACTTCATCAAAATCGGTCCATAACTTTTTGAGTTATGTTGATGACAGACAGACAAACAAACAAACAAACAGGGGTGAAAACATAACCTCCTTGGTGGAGGTAATTAGAAGTGGTCTAAAACATTGGGTCTAGGTGCAGGGATGGGTCAGACAATGATTCATTAAAAGAAGAAAATTGCTTTTCTCTCATGGAAAATTAGATTTGGCGCGAAAATTCCAGATAGAATACTTTTAAGTAGGTTTGTGGATGAAGAATTCATGTGCTATGATAGTACTTGGATCAGATAGCAGTAAGAGCAGTGGTGTTACATTGCAATAAAACTGAGAGCAAAACAGCATCAGGATAAATTTATCAAATTTTTGGGAGGTTTATCGAACGTAGTTTATCTCTGTGATGCCAATATTAAAAATAATGTTAGGTTGACACTCCAAAAATTAAATGGGCATTATGTTTTGAAAACCTACACAGATAATAATAAGCAAAGCAACAATGGTCCATCATCCAATTATCTCTGCCTCATCCAATTGAGCTGTTTGACACACATGACTAATGTTTTAATTTGTTGCTAAGATACCGAGAATGATATCATCCAGAGAAAATGGGATAACACAATTGCACCTGCGGTGGAGAGGAAACATGGTGAATCATGGAAGGAATTCTATCAGGCCTTCAATTCTTTAACACTTAAAAAGCCCCCTGCCTCACTACTGATGATTGAATGAACATAATTTATAAGGAAATAAAGTCATTAACGCTTGGTGTTTTTAAGTATGGATGGATTCAGATTAGCTAGAAGGTCAGGGGGTGAGAAGTCTCCTTCCTCATTAAAAAAAAAAATAACACAATTTGCAACATTTTGAACTACTGTTAATTATTTTTCCCCTTATAACATAATAACAGATAAGTTTATACAGCCATTGTATAAACTATATAATATATATTAAACACAAAATATATTACTAGATTAGGTTTAAAAAATAAAGCAAGACTCATTTAAAGAAAAATTCTCAAGCTAGCCAGTTTTAAGCCATGTCATATGGAATATGGAGGGATATTAAAAAGCTAGGTATAATATTTCACAAAAGAAACAGAAAAAAATGAAAATATTTTGAAAAACTTCATGTAACAATTTCAAGTGTACCTTCAACATTAACGTTTTTTTATTTTCTTTTGACTTATGTGCGTTTGTTTGATTTTTGTTTTATTTATTAACATGGCTTGTATTTATTTATCTTTTTCTCATTTATTTATTTATTTATTTATTTATTTATGCATTTATGTATTTTATGCAAAACAAATTGAAAAGTTGTCATTCTCATTCCAGACACCACATAGAAGATGACCTCATTCTCTTCAATTTATTACAATATAATTAAAAACATTTACATTAAGATACATTGTTGCCATTAATCTTCCAGGCCCCCCAGTACATTGGCGGTGTCCCCCCTGCATTCCAGTACGCCACGTCCCTCCCAGGAATCCCAGCCGCGGCGGGCTTGATCAGCAGCACCGACGGGAACCAAATGATGCAGTCCATGGCGCTGGCTTCCACGGCTCAGCTCCCCGGAGGGGTCCCCACCACGGTCGCCGCCCAGTCCAAGCTGCAGCGGGCAGATAGACTAGAGGTAGTGCCTTAGGGTGGGGAGGGTTTGGGCATATGTGGTGGGTGTAGGGAGAGGGTAGGGTGAGGGAGGAATAGAGACATTGATGCTGGCTTAGCATTTCACTGGAGGGTTGCATACATGTACTGCACTTACGACTTGGTTTAAACTACTGAAGTCGTGAAGACTAGAGGGTCAGTCCATGTCATATTCTGATGCTTAACATAAGGAGTGTATGTATGTGGGGTGTGGCTTAAGTCAGGGGGCAGGGTGGGGGGGGGGAGAGAGGAGGATCTGAATCAACTTATGAGGTAGAAGGAAATGTTCAGTTCACTGTTACCATTTTAGTTCATTAAAATTATTGCCTCGTATTATGTAGTAGTATTATATTATAGCCCCTCGTGCCTCCACTTTATCCCTTGGATAATTTCATTTTGACCCAAACTTTGGAGAGATTGCTTTTCTTTTTTCTTTTGAAATATATTTTCTATGGGTAAACAAATCTCAGTGATTTGTCATTCCTCCTGCTGTTCTCCATTGCATGAATATAAATGGAAATGGATGGGGAACATCTTGGTGATGGAGCACTTAGTTTGATTGTTATTTCCTTTGTCTGTGCAGTTTCCTCTCTTTTATAGATCTTTTTATGGAATGGAAATGATGGAGAGGGGGACAGCTCTCCTTAATCACTCTGTATCTATTTTTATGATCGGGATTTGTTCTTTTGTAGTTCATGTGATTGTCTGTGTTTTTTATTTTTTATTTTACTTCAATTACTGTGATTTGCAATAATATGCAACCTGAATGTGAAAAAAATTCAAGGTGCATCACCTTTTTTTTTTTCCAATGGGTGTTTTCTTTGCTCTGAAGTCCACAGTTGGACACAGATTTGAGCAGGTCTAAACTTCCAATTTTTGAACTCAGAAAAAATTAATATATCTTTATAGAAGGTGCTGTGAAAAAGTTGGTCCTTCACATACGTTTTTCACAAATAAATAGAATATAAAGTGCTTTAAAGTGCTGGAGACACATGACATGACTGTTATATATTTATAAAGGTATTGGTTGGGACCTGTTGGTGATTTGGAAACTTTGTTTAACCAAGTCCTCTCTTTTCAGGATTACACTTCATTAATTCTGCATTTTTGGTTATTGAATTGACGATGGTTTATAAATGAATATATTCATGAAGCAGTTATATTGTTAAAAATATTTTACTGACTGTGACATGTTTTCTCTTTGTTTCATGACTTAATATAATTAAGAATAAATTCAAAAGAATTAAACACAGCCAAAATCCAAAAACGGATATCTGTGACAGTAAAATCTTATTTTGTCTGTTTCAGCCATGCACTCATAATTACACGCAATTTTCTTTCTCTCTTCTCTTCCAGGTATGTCGTGAGTTTCAGCGCGGAGCGTGCAGTCGTGAGCACGATGAGTGTAGATACGCCCACCCCCCTGACAGCGTGCACATTGACCCAAACGATAACCATGTAACTGTCTGTATGGATTACATTAAGGGGAAGTGCTCGCGCGACTCGTGTCGTTACTTCCACCCTCCTCCTCACCTTCAGGCCCAGATTAAGGCTATTCAACAAAGAGCTAATGCTGCTGCTGCCGCTGCCACTGCTCAAGCCCAAGCTATGGTAGGGATTGTCTCCCGCTTGGTCTCTCTCTTGCCACGCGCAACCTCCACACAGTTATCTCTGTCTTTAGACTCTTCGCGCCAAAACTGGTTTGAACCGAAGCAGTGGGTTTTTTCCTCTCTAATCTTGTTGTCTCATGAAGCAAGTTAGGAAAACTTTCGGTCTAAAGTGGTCTTGCCTAAGAAGCCAGGTATTTTTTTTTTTTTGTTTGTTTTGTTTTGTTTTGTGGAAATTGTCAAGGTACCTCAGAATTGCAGAATTTTTTTCTATTTCTTTTTTTACTAAATCAAGTGTGATGCGACTCCTATACACTTTAATTTTTTTTTGACACTTATATAGTATATGAGCCAACAAGACAGTGGAGAACACCACTTCCCCCTTCAATGAAATATAGATAAGCTGTTTAATTACTTAATAATGGAACATTTTGGACATTTGCATAATCAAAGAATGCACTGCTGTCAACTTTAATATCATCGCTCATGGTTTTTATAATATTATAAAATATTCAGTATTTGAAACCATGGCATATAGCCTCATTGATTCATGGAACCATCCATATTTCGTTATTTTGGATGAACTGATGAACTAAAGCTGTGAGATATGATGTGTAATTTGACAGGATGGCATAAATGATTACTTTTGACCTCATTCAAAATTTGAAAATGAAGTTCTTGAACAAAAAAAAAAAAGATAATAATAATAAATTATTAAAACAGTCCTATATGAAAATGAGGTCAGAACCACTATGTGGAGGTTGTGGTCTGCTTCTCTGACACTGCGTGCTCTTCATTGGCAGGAAATCCCTGCCCTGCAGCCATCCAGTCCGCCGCTTGCTACATCTTTTGTACAACCTTTCCCCAATTTTCTTCCTCAACAAACAGAAAAAAATATCAGAAATGAAGAAAATCTGCTTGCTACATCTTATTTGTACCTCTCTGTTCCTACCTATCTCTCAAAATATTAAATCAAAGAAGAAAGAAGCTTAAATTGAAAATGATTGCAAAAAAGCAGAAAATAATGCTGCAAATAATTTATATTTGAGTTTAAATTACGCCTTGCTGCTGCTTTATCTTTCTTTCTCCAAAGTGCTGCCAAATGATAAAAAGGATAAAAGATAATCATCATTCTTTTACTGGAAGAAAAGCTTTGGAAGTTTTTTTTTTTTTTTTTTTTTTTGCTTTTTCTGTATTCATTATACAAATAACATGATAATATATGTTTTGAAAAATCAATCATTATAAATAAAATACTTCAAATCAAATATCACAAATTTCTGTCACATGATCTTTTTTTAAATTGTCTATACAAAAATTATATTAACAAATTTTATTACCAGAAAACCGGTCTTGGGTTATACAGGACCAACAGAAACAATTAAATTTATAACAGCTTCCTCAGTGATTGCCATCAATAGTCCTGCCTTTGCTGCTCTGTAATCTTTTATTTCGATTGAATTATTTTACCACTATTTCCCTTTGCTCTGATTTTAGCCCATAATTGTTAAATTTGCTCTTTCTGTGTTTGCTTACAAGGAGGAGAGGAGAAAGGTCCAAATGAAAACAAAAAAAATTTTTACATAAATACCTAACAGTATTACTGATTATTCATACAAATCCTGGTTTTCAGTGTGGTTTTCATGGGTGGGCATATTTACCGCAATTTTTTATCATCCCTAAAAGAAGCTAAAGCTAAACATGCATGATTCTCAAAAAGTCTAAACATAATTGGTACTTTAACTATGACCTAATTGAAAAATGACAAAACATAAGATACAGAAAAGGATTAACAATCATTACTTGAATTAAAATTGGTTGCTTGATGGCGAAGAGTTACTTTTAAAAGCAATTAAGAAAACTTGATAAGGATATTGTTGTGGTACTTTGCCCTGCTACGAGCCAGTTTCAAATGTTATCACTACCAATTCAGACCAGCGGCACATACTGGGTGGATCTAAACGCCCAAGAAGCGCCTGGAGCGGCTGTCCCTGTATCTGTGAGCAATGTAAGTAAAACTGAAACTGAGAAGCACGGAAAAGAAAGAAAGATTGAAAAAGCAGCAGGATTCAAATCGGATGTCTTTCGATCCCAGCTTTCATCTTTTCAGTTGAATTCAGTCTGTCAGCGCTTCATGTGTGATTAATTTACTAGTTCTTATTCCAGTACAGTTTTTTTCAAAAGATGTCCGGCCTCCTAATCCCCCTAAGGTGCCCACTTCCAAGGTTGGCTTTAAGTGCACAGGGGTGCCATGCTAGAGCAGGTGACAACTTTGGTGATGTGGTCAAAGTAACTAACCACCAGGTCACTTGAGGTCAACCTCCCCTGTCCCCCTCCCCCCCCCCCCAACACGCCCTCATTTACACAGTTACGTCCTGTCATTCTCTGCTTATTCATGTGATCTAATTTTAATAAGATTGGTTAAAGATGATTGGCAAAGAATGATAGACTTTCTTCTGCATATGAATTAAATGTACAATCCCCATTGTAAATGAGGCCCCTGACTTACTGAAGGCTGCGGACTTGGGAAGAAAGTCGTGTTGGAATTTTTTTTCCTTTCAAAAGGGAGGAGAATTTCAAAATGGCTTAACGGCCAGTGCAGGGATACGTAGTGCGATGGGAAGCTTTGTTAATTTTTCTTTATCCTGTTCTCTGTGTTCACTTTCTTCCTGTTCTCTTTTGTATGTCTGTTTTTTCTACTTCTTTATTTTTCTGTTGTTTTGGGTCACGCATAGTGGTGCCTAGTACTGCTAAGAACTTTGCTTGTGTTGTCAGCCTTTTTTCCCCCCTTGCAGAAAAGATACAGTGTGGCGAAATGTTGCAAATAAAAAAGATTTTTAAAAAAATTCGATCAGGGTTTTTTTTTTTTTTTTTTTTTTTTTTTGGCATGAGACAATGTGGTCATACTGTAAAAAAAAAGTCGCATTGTTCACAATTAGCATGAGAAGAAATTGCATATAAAATGAAGTCTTCATAATTTTCCATAGCATATTTTTCAATGATTTGGGCATTTTATTTGAGAAGATAAAGCCAGAATATTTTTTCCACTGTTTTTAAACTGGAGTCGTATGTCTAAAACTCTTTGTTATATTTTCAAACATTTTGCCAACATAGATGTTTCACTTGTTCAATTTCCAGTAGTCTTTTGACAAAAGAAAAATTAATGAAGGTGCCAGAAAGGACAAATATATTTTAAAAGAGACTGGAAAACTGAACTATTGCTGAGGATTGGCTTTTAGGGGACTGTGCTTTGTGGATGTCACTTAGATTAATTCCTGTTCCAGATTTTCCTGTCACCCTGTAGGCTACATGGTCAAACTGCTACCTCACCCCTTTGTATCCCCCTGTATTTCTTCAAATTCCAGATCTCACAAACTCTCCTCTCGCCATCCCATAATTTCAGACACAGCTTTTCAGTATGCACTGTTTTGTGAAACTATGGATATTCTCTGTATTCAGTTGCCAAGCTAGCTTAAAAGCCTCTAAGCTTGAAGCCACGAATCACCTTCAAAGAAACCGATTCAAAGCACTTCCCTTATGCCAAAATCCTGTTATAGGTCATCTCATTAAAGCACACTATTACTAGCGAGTCAATTTATCAACCAATCAGATGCTTGGGAATATTGCAAGTGTCCGGCAAGCTGTCAGGGTAGGTTGTCAATTTCTTTTATAACCCAGTTGAAAAAACTTGGCATTGTTTTACAGTAGTGCTCATTTGGTGACTTGGGCATAATTTATTAAGCCCTCATCTGTGGTCTTTGTTTAAGCCCAGTGGTTACTATTTACGCCATTTGTAAACCATTTGAGCCCTATGCACTTTGTTTAAGCCCTTGTATTATGTGACGTCGATCATCGCTTTGTAGCAAAGTTCTTAGTGGTCCTGCTGTCTTTGTTTCCATAGTGATTTGTTTTTGTTTTGTATGTTTTATGTTACTATAGAGAAAAAAATGTTTTGTTTGTTCGTGTGTATGTTTCCATGTTTAGAGAGATAGTCAAAGATGATATATGATTTACCTTTTTTGTTTTCTTTTGAATAATTCATGTACCAACATCTGTTCTGTTGTTGTTTGTATGTTTGGACACACACACACTGTCTCTGTCTGTCTGTCTCTCTCTCTCTCTCTCTCTCTCTCTCTCATGAAAACTTACATTTGAATCAAGATTCATTCACTTTTCAAATAAAAACAACAAAGCAGATGTAGCTTAAACAGTATAATGAACTGCCAACTTTGAAAGGGGTTTATAAAAAGTGACCCCTATCAAGTGATGGCTTTATTATTCTGTTACATATATTTACATCTTTGTTTTTAATTATTAAAGGCAATTTTCACCCAAGTCAATTTTCTGTATAACCTCAAATGCCAACCAGTGATATAGAACAAAATTGTTTGCATTGTATTTAGGCCAAAAATTATGCTGGACAAAAATGACTAAAATTGAGTGTAAGTCACATTTTTTAAAATTGCTCTCAGATCATTGCTTCTTAAATTAAAAAAAAAAAAAAATTAAAAAAATTATATCATGAAGTTTAAGAATGATATTATCAGTGCAGCAAGTCACATTTTGAACCTTAATTATTTGTATGAGGTTATAGAAAAAATGGACTACACAGGAGCACCAAACTTTTGGTTACATAAATCACCTTTCTCACTTGCTGTTATATTTGTGTGAAATATATAATGCTACTTGTACTTTCATCTTGCTACATAATGCAGCAGAAAATATCTTACTATAACAAGAAATTCATTGCAGTAGTTCAGAAATTCATAGCACTAGAAATTTTAGATTTGTTTTGAACTTAAAGTGATTCTGAAGTGTACTTTAACTAATTGAAAATGAAATATCGCAAAAAAAATTTTTTCGATACCTTTCTGTGTGAAACAATGTTGTGATTTGCCATCTTATTTCATAATTACACTTGAAACTGGGTAGACCTCTCTGTCTATTGCTTTTTAATCTAGGTAGTATTCATATTACATTGTGTACAGAGTCTTAAAGTATTTATTCTACTAGCTTAGTTTCAGTCTTGGGTTGACCGCTGCCTTTCAGACTCTGAGCTTTGTTATTTCAGACTTTCTTTGGATAAAATAGATGTGTATCTTTCACCTGAACTTTCATCTACATTTGGCTTAATCTTGATGAAATTGGTTACTCGATATGCTGTGTGCATTTCTTATGTTGTAATGGATTTTTTTGTAAAAAAACTACTAATCAGTTTTTTTTTTCACATAAAAAATATAAATAGATTTCAATGAATCTTCAGTGCTGCTTTTATGCCTTTTTTTAATTGACATTTGTGATAATTTCAGGTAAATTGTTCTTATAACATGGATAAAAACTTATTTTTCTCATGAAATTTTCTCTTAAAAGTAGAACTCAGTATTAAGTAGATCATTCCCTTATTAAATTAATTGTATGAACTTAGTTATATCTTAAAAGGTGTAAAATATGGGAACAATTTCAAAGAAAGTCTGAAGTAACAAAACAAAACAAATACCTTTGAAGTTATATCAGTTAAAATGATAAATAAAAGGAGAAATTATATGGAAGGCACAGCTTAGAGGCGTACCTTCGTCAACACTGCTGTTTCCTATGATTTGCACACTCCTCGTCTCCTGGTGCCATCTAGTGTGCCACTGACTCCGCCCTTCCACAACGTCCCTCTAAACCAGGTCAGTCTGGTTACCTAGAACAAAAACATTGTCATGCGGTCATCAAATTCTCTGATGGCACCAAATTTTGGATCTAAATTTAATTCTAAAATGTCCTTAGCAAAGAAATATTTTTGATATTGCCATAGCAACTGTTGCCAGGAGACCACCCAGATGATAGACTGGTGCTTTTTTTTAATTACACTGAGTATAATGGTGCTGGGGGCTGAAGTGCGGGCGCCATGCATGGTACTGTGAAATTTAAATACTGCCTGGTTGTCTGTGTAACGAAGAGACGTTGTGGAGTGCGGTGTCTGCAGCATGAGCTATATCTGTGTGCCTGACTCTTTTAGTTTATCTGCATTAACCATTAAAGTGAACAGGTGGAATCTATTAGTGGACTTCATCATTATAAGGATAAAAGGAAAATGGAAACTAATTTTGTATTCACATAGTTCTCTGTAATTTATTAGAGAGAACGGGAAAACTTTATATACAGATGTTTTTTTAGAAAAAAGGGGAGTCGTTGAAAGGCATGCGACTGGGGCTGAAAGTGAGCTTAGATCAATGGTTTTGAATGCATGTTGGTTTTTGACTTATCTTGTTTTTACAAAAGGTGCCGTTTTTCTTTTTATTTTTATTACCCACAATGCCTTGCTGCTTGCTGTTGTCATGTGCCGCCAACCCTGCCATGCTGCCATTTCATTGGCCCATCATGTGCTCTGCCTACTACTAATTAGCCGCAAGTGGTTGAGGTCTTGACAGGAAAGAAGCGACCTCGTGAGCCCTCCGACGATCTCATTCTGGTACTATGATCCCATGATGCTTTGCATGTAGCGATAGAGGCTTTGAAAATATGGTTTTGCACAGCCACATGACACAGGCTACTCTCTCAATATCAACCATCTGTTCTCCTCAGATCTCTCTAAAAAGCTTTGGACCACTCATAATTGGTTGATTCTGTTATTTATTATTATCATCATTATTATTGTATGGGCAGGATTGTGTGTTTAGCTATATATTGCTGCCACCTACACCTCTCCGTTAAAACCAGCATCAATGTACTATGTGTGTGCCAACTAATTATCATGATGTAGATGTTAAAAACAGTATGATAGATTCAGAGGGTGAGAAAGTTAAAAAAGTTCGTTTTTTTATTTATTTAATTTGTTAGATTTTTTTCACAGCACCTGCAGGATTGCCACATTAGCACCTTTTTTATATTTATCTTCTAATTGGTATTAGATAGTTATAGTTAATGGGTCCTGGATGGAGGTAACAGCGATTAAAAAAAAATCAAAAACATGCCCGTTATTGAACAGAAGAAAACATGCCCCCAAGTCCTGATGCCGCTTGCCAATATTTTTAAGTATTTGGTTTTCCTTTTCATTAACCTTTTCTTCCCAGCTTTGAAACTTTGAAGGAAAATGCTTTCTGTTAACATAATTCAGACAAAAATATAGAATTTAAAAATTGAATAACTGCAATTTTTGAATGGACCAAGATGTTGCAAGTTTTGCTTGTAATTTACTTAATTTACTTCTAATTGTGGTGATGCATTAAATTCTTATAGAATACCAAAGTAGTAGGGCTGCATTAGTAAATTATTTTGGCTATAATCATTGTTTGATATTATTGAAATCCCCAAATGCAAAATTGTTTTACTAGAAGTGTTAGTGCTTTTGAGGTTTTTTCATTTCCCAATATGAGCTTTTACCTGTAGTGTAACTTGCTTGAATTTTATTTACTTTCTGCTCGGAGTAATATGTAATAAAGTCCTAATTTTCTATGTAAATTTAAGTCAACCTTCATCAAACATTTCTCTTAAAGCCCAAATATTTGCAGAGAAGGCTTTGCTGGTGGCTCATTTCCAAAAAGTTGTCACAATCATGAAGAAAAGGATTTTTCGTCATTTTGATGATTCAGAACTAAATTTTTTTGTCTTTAGGGCACATTGTTCTTTTAACCTTTTACATAATAGCAGTGTCATGTGGTTATGCATATAATAAATAAAGTAATTTTAGAAACAAAAAATCTAGAAAATATTAGTCAATATGTATAAATACATAGAGAGCAACCTTCTTTGTTTATTTAATTTTAAAAAATTCTCTGTTATCACTTAAATAAAACTTTATCAGTTGCAAAATATTTTACAAGCTTAGGACTGTAGAGCTCACTATTTTGCCTTACTTGGTTCTAAAGTTTCTATTGTGTATATAATATGGTGCACTTGATATCCTGGTGTTATGGGATTGTTATGTTACTGTTGAAACTGTTGCCAAGAAATATTTGCCATGCAAAATTCAGTCATGCCTAGTTATTGGAATCCACCATCATATCCAAAGTTACATGGATCATCCAGACTAGATGTTTTCAAGCAATTTTTATGCAATCACATTACCGTTTCTAGACAGAATTGGCCTTTTAATTTAAATTTGGGACTGGGCTAATCTTAGTTTTGTCATGACATCTAACATTTATTTCAAATCTCCTCTCCGCCTGTTTAATTGTTATATCAGCCCAGTAAGGTCATTCCATCCAACATTTGAATTGTCAGAACAAAGACAACCCAAACCAGCAGGACAATCAGTGTCAGAATGCAGAGTAATGCTTGATAATAAGTTGCTTAATAGTGATGTACTTTCTTTAGAATTCTTGTCACAAGTTATACACAGCAAGCAAAAATCAATTTGAATTTTTCTTTCTCTTGAAAGAGGGCACATGTATGGTTACAATGGAAAAAAATTTATACTTCAAAACATGAATTAATTTAAAGAGAATTGTGTATGACTTGTTTTTTGTGAAATTGAGGGATCCTTTTGATAACAGTGTAATGTGTGGTATCATTTAAAAACGTTTATTACAGTTTCTTGGTGATGTGTCAATCCTTAAATGACGTTGGAATTTGGAGATAAGAAATGTTCATTGTATAGTTTAAATTATCCTTTCTTTTAACACTTTCTTTGCAGAAGTGAACATGAATTTCAAATGCTGTGATACCAAACATTTAATATCTCTGTTGATATTACTTTCGTAACATAATTCATATTATTATTTTCTCATGAAACTTAAACTAATTCAGTGAATTGTGCTCAGTATTACTTTTGTTAAAGGGATCCCTGAATCAACTCTGTAATGGCAGGCTGTGATGGAAAGAACTATGTCAAATGCCTTCTTAAAATCTTCCACTTATTCTCCATCATTGATAGGGTAATTACCCACACATTTCAAACTTCACTTATTTGGATTTTTTTTTTTTTTTTTTTTTTTTTTGAGAGTATTGGACACATTGTTAATATTTTTTCAATTGCATATTTTATCCAAAAACATAACACTTTCTTACATAAATAAAATTAGGGCAGTTATGATTATCACAACAGTCTTCTTTGAAATTGTATAATTTTCTTCCAATTGCTGTGCTATGAAAAACATTGTTTCATTGAATTTCTGATATTTTTCCTTAATTATAAATACATGTAAAATATTAACCTGATATAAATATTATCTGATATAAAGATTGCTTTTAAATCTTCTGGACCAGAACTGTTGGTAAGATTTATGTGCTTCTACATTTATATTGTTTTGTAACCACAGTATCAGCAGGATTTAAGAAGGCATTAATTACAGCAAGTATTTTCCTAGCCTGGTCTGTCTAAAATAAGACTGTTACTAGTGCAGCTCGGATGTACAGAAAGAGTTACTCTTGGACACAGTAAACATTAAGACACCCAAAATGTGAACATTGATTGGGTGGATACAAGGTGAACAATGTTATCCTTCTAGGGCAAAGAATGTCAGCATGAAAGATTTGCTCAGCATTTACATAATTGGCATTTCATTGATGGGCACATATTTACAAACAATTTGTGTACATTTTATCATGCATTTTAGCTTATGCTTGGTGGACATAATTTATGTGCATATGTATTACAAACAATTTGCATACACTTGAATTCCTTCAGTCACACCAGCTTATGCCTGATGGACGTAATTAATGTGCATATACTTACATACAATTTGCATACATTCTTTCAAGCACACCGCAGTTATGACTGAAGGACACAATTTGTTTGCACATATTTACATACAGTTTGAATACATTTTAGCTTCCATACACCTCAGCTAATGCCAACTCAACTTGTGGGTGTGTATATGAATATAGTCTAAAGTTCATCACCCTGAAAATATTTGTATGCATGGTATCAAACATTACCCACACTTCAGAGAGCACCAGGTGTTTGTTACCCAATGTGTCCACAAGTGGCTCCATCTGGAGGTCTGGGCTGCAGTAGTGTGTGTTATATGTAAGGCTGGCCATGGGTTATTATTCTATGACAATGGTATATACTAGTGGGTGGGGTGTATAGTTTGATTTCAAACCCATCTGTTTTCTGCTTTTAATCTTTTGAATGAAATGATGCCCACAATATTCAGTCAGCGCTGAAAGTGACTTGCACCATCCAGTCTCTTCTTTTATCACAGTAAATCAAGTCATGTTGAACTGAAAATGCATAATGGTAACTGAGAAATAGAAGGGGTTGAAAAAACCTCAACGAAACCCGATATAACATCATTACCTATAAACTTACCCTCTTCCAAATTGTTTTATCCTTTACTCGTTGGTGACAACAGTCACTGTGAACTATTTATTCCCACCACCATGCTTCATAACCAAAAAACTTGACCCAACCACCTGTGAGGTCTTTATTCCTGTTTTTCTGCAGATCCACTTATGTAAATGATATGCAAATTCAGTCACCATGATCCTGGTTTGAAACACAGCTATTGGCAAACAGCACCAGCCTTTCATGTTTTCATCAACACCAACATTTCCTAAAGCAAAATCGAAAAAGAATTGTATACATTTGGCATGTTTTTGACCTCTTCCAAATTAATTACTATTACTATAACTAACATTGCTGTCATCTTGGTTATTATCTCGCATTCTGAAGAGAAACGAAAATTTTCAGTTGAATCAAAAATCGTGAGAATTTTCGTCCTCCTTGGTCAGTTAGGGTGGGTTAAGGCATTTGAGATGCCTGTGAATTTTATTTTATCCATCAGGGCATGGTCCCAGGAATGCCGCAGTACATCAAGCGTCCGGCCGTAGCAGATAAGAATGGGCTTCCTGTCTACCAGCCAACCACCGCCACTGCCTACCAACAGGCTCTCTCCATGCAGCTACAGCACCAGCAAGGTTATATGCCAGTAGCATGTAAGATTTACATACAATTTACATAATTTATGTGCATATATATATATATTTAAATTTATGTACAATTTTCAATGATTTTCATTATTTACAATGGCTTTATTTGTTCTCATTTTGATATCAATTTTAATGTGTTTACATGTTGACCCGTTGGTATTTAAACCATATATCAGCATCTGGTTTGGCCGTGGTTCAGTGATATATGCTACAACAGGGCACCATTTGAACAGAATTTGTTTAGCAAAATCAGAATTATTTGTCAGACTACCCCCTTGACTCTTTGCTACAAAAGTTGTACTCTGAAATGTCTCCATGTATCATGAAAAATACCATTCCTCTCCTTGGCTTCCTGCTATATTTTGACCTTTAAAATTTCACATTTGCTTTAAGTTTTAGTTTGCTTTTTATCACAGTTTTTTTTTTTTTTTTTTTTTTTTTTTTTTTTTTTTTTTTTTTTTGCACAATCTTCTCTTTCTAAAGTATTGCACAGATTTTTAATCAAATGTTTGGGGATTTTGCTTCAATTAATAGAAGCAAAGTACTTTGGACATCTTTGAGCTCAAAAATGTAAATGTGACATAGATGTGCAATAATTGTATCCCTGTGCTAATGTATTTTGGATTCTACTGCTTACTGTCAGCATGAACAATGTACTAAATTTCTGGTTGTAAGTCACCTCTTTTCATTGTTTCCTGAATTTTATAACAATTACAAAGGTGAAGGGAACTGTTTTTTAACAATATTTTTAGGAAGTTTAGTTTATGCCACGTTAACTGAAATTGGTATACATGTTTTTCAGTAACAATGTTTCACTTTCTTTTTTTATTTCACATGCACTTTTCACTCTTGCTTGCGGTGTGTGCTCTCTACTCTGCATGCTGTGACCATATTGTGCTTTCATCCAATTGCTGGCCTTATTTTCACTGTGTTACCGTGCCAACCACCCATCTGACCAATCAGTGTCCTTGGTTCCTACCGCTGCTGGCAGTGCAGGTGCACTCATTACTAATAGCCATAGTGTAAATTATTACGATGACAACGGTCAGGTATAAACACTTCTTTTTCTAGACCGGGAGCAGTGCTGAAAAAAGATTAAGCCTTCATTAACCTAACCTGTTTTCAAAAAGCTTTCCACCAAACTAATATTACTTATTGTCTGAAAATTTGTTAATATATAACATTAATGCGATGAGTTTATTCTTTGACTTGACTTTTAATAGTAAAGTATGACCTGAGACAAATGAAGATGACTTTTTAACAAAGTTAATGACTTGACATGACTTTCATATCGCATTCATGTTGGCCTCTTTCATAAATAACAGTAACCACAATGACTGACTCCATCATCAGACTCAAAGTTGGAGCAAAGACTCCATTCAGTAAAGGTGACTGTGAATTGGTGTCTGATGCACCAACAACTTCAAAATTGAATAATAATTTCCTCTGGTCTCATTACAAAAGAGTGACTTTAACCTCGCTTCAAGACAGTGACCTCTGATGTCATTACAAGACAATGACCTCTGACCTAATTTACAAGACAATGGCCTTTGACCTATTTTACAAGACAATAAGCTCTGGACTCCTAAGAAGGTAACATCAAATTGGAAAAGACAGTACTATAATGACAGTTTTTCTATTACGACCCACCCTTGAAATTTCCTCTAATGCAACCTAATTTTATGGCATTTATCATTTGTTTAATGATGTTGGCCTTGCATAGATATAACCTTTTTGGTATTAATTAATCCTTATTTGATGTGCTTTATTACTGTACAGTGGCTCTAAGCAAATCTTGTTTCAGCACAGCCAAGGTCCTATCTTATTCTTTATTTTATGTTGACAAGAAAAGGCTTGCTGCTAAATATCAGGATTTTATAGAAGTCCCGAAAGCCCTCCCCCCCCCCCTCCACCTACAACATTGATTATCGAAATCCATCACTTGTCCTAGGTAGCAGTCTAATCAAATGATATACTGTATAAAGATACATCTTTGAAAGCCTGTTAAGGTTCTTGTTGTGAGTAATTGCACAAAACACTAGAATTCATGTGTTAATCACAGTTACTTACACCACCATATCATTCCAACTCGGTACCACATGTTTTTACTAGTATATTTAGCTTTAACCGCTTATATTAAGAACACTACCCTGGCAACTGCAGTGCTGCAGAGTGTGGCTAGAAGCACAATATTTGCAGTAAATCTTTTGCTAAAATGAAACAAGCTAGGGGAGCTTTAAGTTTAAATGTTTGGATCTCCCTTTTCAACTAGATTTCTTTTTAGCAAAATGTCTTTTTAACTACTGCACATGAATGTTTCCATGTTTGGTATCAGCTTCCTCTTCATAATGTGAAGAAAGTCCATTGCTCCAAACATTTGCCCTAACATTCAGCCTTTTGCCCTTATATGTGCAATAAAATTCTACAGATAATTTTATCAACCTTATCCAAGTATTTTTGTTAAATGTTTTAGTCGAAATTTTCTCAATATACAATATACGACACAAGAGAGGGGGGGGGGATGGAGAAAAAATGTTTGCTGTAGGTACAAAACATCAGTTTATTTTAAAACACCTTGAATGGTAAGCATCAGTAGTCAGTTTCTGGCATAGTAGCAACTGATTATTTTGATTTTATCGTGATCAGTTGATAGAACATATACCAAATTAAGAAGCATCATTTTTACCCCTAAGTAAATTTTGTTAAATCAGTAGTGCAGTTTGTGGCTCACAAGGAACAGTGGAGATACAAAAAGCAGATCTTGAATTTGCTTGTGGTAATAAAAACACATTTTGCCAATGGATTTGCATATCAATGCTTATAACTGTCTCCCAAAAAAGCTTACACCATCCAGTATTTTGCAGCAAGTCAGCTTGTCCTGTGTACTTTATCATATTTTGCTTAGAATTATAAGTAAATGGTTTGCTACATCTCAAAGTTATATTTCTGATCACTATGCTTCTTGGATATTTTAGTTGATATCACTTTCTGAGCACTGCTAATTATTTTTACTATTCTAAGAGCACTATTTTACTTCTAAATGTTGCATCATGGTCTTAAAAGGGAGAAAAGGGCAATATTAACTTGAATGTTGTTACGGAAGAAAATGTCTTCACACTGGATGATTTTAGCTTATTTTTTAAAGGTCTTTTGTGATGTCATGTCTCTACTACACACAGTTGCTATGAAAGCAGATACTGTTTTCTATTTAGGAAGCATTTTTTGCTCTCAGCAAAGAACTCTAAAAATCTTGCTAAAAACATCACAGTGCATTATGCTTTGCTTGTATTTAAGGGAATGGTGCCCCGTATTGGCCTTGTAACATCTTTATTATTGCATCAAGTTTCATGCCCCAGTGAGCTCACTATAACAATTACAAAGTCAGACTTGCAGTAACCACTTCACAATAACTGAAACACCTATCATATGCCAACCAATTCTTTGACCAATTGATAAGCCACTGTGGTATTCTTGTGACCAAATGGCATTCCTTTTTTATTTTATTTTATTTTATTTATTTATTTATTTATTTTTTTTTTTTTTTTTGTAAGTTTTGCATTGCACTGCCTTGAAATTGCCCTGCATTGAATCATTATGAGCCCTTCCCCTTATGAAAAAATAATTGTCAGTTCACTTTCAGACATAATGTTGTGTCTTCATGCCCAACTTTTAAATGATTTTTTTTTTCTGTGTTAAAAGCTTTAAAATGTTGTAACTTCATCTGTTACAAATGTTTCTAAAGTTAAGTACCGAAAGCACTACTCAATTTTCAAACATAAAAATTCCCATGCAAAATGATTTATTCATTAATTTAATCAGAAATTTTCAGGCATTGACAGTTTATGTACACGAACTATTTTTTACTCTAGTATACCTAGCATGAGCTCTACTGGGCTTGTTTGTCCCCAGGCTTGAAAAACATAATATGTAGTTTTATCATAAGCTGACATTTAATATGAAAGTCAAGATAGGTCATTTTGTATACTGAAATTTAATAAATGACAAAGCACATTGCCTTTTATTAAGTTATTCCAAATGTGAAAATTTTCAGTCGTGAAAAATGTTACAAGGCCATTTGTAATTAATAAGCAATTGTCCACACACATCCAGTTGTCCAAATAACAAGTGTAAACTTAATGGAAGATAGCTTTGTCATTGTTAACTTCCATTAAGTTAGCATTGCGCTGAGTGGCCACCTAAAAGGCAACTGGATGCCCAGTGACCTTAGTTTGTGTTCATTGTTTCAGTTACTGGACACCCTGCCAGTGTGCAGAGATTTTAAGTCGGGTCAGTGCCAGCGACCACAATGCAAGTATGTGCACTTAGTAGAGGGTGAGTAGAAATATTTAAAACTTCTGAATTTTTGACATTCAGTGTTTCTATTACATCGATTGCTAATTATTTGTCAACTAAATATTGGCATTATTTTATGGCAGAATATGGTAGAATATTTTGATGTTGTACAATGATTTTTTCGTTGTGACAAAGTAGCTAGTAATGGAAAGCTGATGCCATCAACTGTGAGAGTAGTATTTTCTTACTGATCAATTTTGAAAGAGATGGATATTATTTCATATGGTAAGAATTGAAACTCCTCTCAAATTATTGTATCAGTAAGATGTTAGATAATAGTGACCACTTTCTCCATCTTCAGATTATGTGGAAACGAATGATGGAAAAATTACCATCTGCCGAGACTTTGTCAAAGGTAAATGCTCGCGCCCAATGTGCAAGTATTACCACATACCGGTGTTGATTCAACCAATTGTGATCTAGATGCCATGTATTAGGAGAGTGAGGACTTTTCCCGAAGCCATGAAAGATATGAAACTATTGCCCAATTGTTTCTCTTTGAGATAATCAAGCTGCCATATAAAATGAGGATTAAGAATCCATTTAGCCATGACAGGTGCCTGTAAAACAAGGACTAAAGAAATGAGAGTGATTGCAGTCTTCTCTGAGTGCAGAATTTTGCAATAAGACTTGGATGTTCAGTTGGCCTCTTTTGTAAGGGAACGAGATCTTTAATTGGGTCAAGGTCTTTCGAGGTCAAGAATAATGTGTTCTGGAGGATATGTAGGTAGATTTACACAATGTGGCAGGTATAAGGGATGTTATAGTCCTAGTTACTTTAGTATAAAATTGCCAAATAATAAAATAAAAGTGGTCTCATATCACCCATTGAAAACTTTTATTGGGTGTTCGCAACCCTAGTTGTTACTTATGTACTTGTTGTCAAAATTTACAGTTACTTTTTATATACATTCAATATTGAGAGTTATCCATTCTATATGCAAAGAAGTACATTGCAGTTGTGACAGCTCCCAAGCCAAATTGAAAAAAAAAATCCGTCTTTTTTAAGGGCTAGCTTTAGTTTATTGATTACTCTAAAGCATTTGATATTGTTATAATAATGTTTTCACTTTTGCCAATGGGCAGGAAAAAAGCAACACTGCTTAGATTGTTGGTTGAAGTACCTTGCAAAATTTATAGGAACAACTTAGCTTTGTGGTATCCATGGCAACACAGATAAGATGGCTGAAGCTACTTTGGTTGCTAAGCTTTAATGAAAGTGACGCATGATCCGACTACTATTTAGCGGTGCTATGTTTCCCCCCAAAGATTAAACCAGTACATATATATGATCTCCTTAATTAGTGTATTATATCAAACTGTTGGGTAGTTTTTTTCATCTGGTTTAATCTTAGCAGTGAAATATAGCACTCTAAGTGTGTGTATATATACATCTTATATATAGTTTACTTGCAAGTGGTTCATACAACTTTATATCTGACCTGGCCTGGCTTTTATAATGTGTACCTTACAGAACAGATTAAGAGTGCTCAATATTACAGTATATAGAACTTGTATGTTACATATACATATGTTATTGTCAAGAGAGCATGGAGAGAATGGAGGTGGGCTCCAAGGAGTTTTTTTAATGAAAAGTGATGGGGATTTTTTTTCTAAGGAAATGTATATCCCATGGAGGTGATTTTCTGCAAAAGGCGTAAAAAGAGTGTGTTTCGCAGGTTGTTTTCTGACAGTTAAACACGAAAGTGCAATGCAATTTTTATATGTCCAATATAAAACCCAAATTTAATTGATTCCATTACAATTCTATGTGCCATAAATAAGAATAGTGACAGTCTGACAGGCTGGCCATATGATGGAGAAAAGTATGGACATACAAGTTTGTAAGTAACATCCCTATGGGGCAGAATGGACCCTCCCAGAGGCAGAATGGCTATTACACCAGATGAGTTTATTTTGTTCTGTTTAAGGGGGTGGAGGTCAAAAATCCATGCTAGTTAGAATATATTTTATCTTATTTGATGTATTGTTTGTAGATTGGTATTACTTATACTATTATTACAACTATTATAATTATTAATTATTATTATAGTGCATTTTTAATTGACTTGTAAGTAATTTTTTCTTTTATTTAGTTAAGTTTTACATGAGTTACTACATTGTGACTATTTGTAGTGCGTACTTTATTCAAGATGTACACCAGAGTCGAGTAAGGGGATATAGGGTTGCAAGGCGTAGGGGAATTTTTTGAGTACTTGTATGTATGTACTTGTCATTGTTGAAATGGTGCAGAGAATTTTAAAGTTAAAAAACTTCCATATAAGGAAGGAATCAATGATACCAAATACAGTTTTAAGCTATTTTGATACAAGCTTAATTGATAAGTTACTTTAACATAAAAAAATAATAAAGAAAATTTTGCCTTTGTTTTAAACTGAGGCGTTAGTGTGTTGGTAGTAACAAAAATTGATGTTAATTGGTAAAATGTGAAGGGAATCACTCAAAGTGTGATATAAAGATTTCCTGTTTACTTTGTAATCATTATCATAGTGAGTAGGTACAGTATAACTAGCACTATTGGATCTGTATAGTTGTTTTCGTGTTAAACAAAGTGGGCACTGGTCGTCCACTTTTAAAAGAGGTGCTCATTTTCAGCTCTTGTTCAGTCCATGGAGTACGAATGATGAAGCAGTTATCCAAATTTTGAAAATGAGTTATTGAAAATTGGAAAAAGTGACACATCCTGTTATTGTGACTTAATATATATGTTTACTTACAAACAATCTGCCATGAACAGTTCTTTGTAAGTAAGCTTAGAAAAATTTTCAGTGTCTTTCTTCCTGCCCCCCATCTCTGTTGTCCATTCACCAAATCCTTTGAACATATAGAAAATTAAAGGAAATTCTTATATATTAGAAATAATTCCAGTAACTTAAAAAATGTTATCTTTTTTGTAATTTGAGATATAAAGCATAAAAATGTCTTCAAAATGCCTTCCCAGTACAGAAGAGGGACAGGGTTCATTTTGATTGAAATATTCCATTATTTTAATTTCTAATTAATCTTGAATACCAAATTAAGTGATTGATCTTCAAAGCAAGCTGAGTAAAATGGAATTGTCATAGAATATGCACATAACAGGGTGAAGATCTTATTTTCATGCGAAATTGAAAGCCTTCAGATTTCTGCTCCACAACTGAACAAGAGCTTGTGTCAAAAAACACAACGTTAAGAACAAATGTGTTTATAATTACTTGTACATTTTAATTTCCATATATATATTATATATAAATCTTTGTGTCAGTTCTCAAGGTTGAATTACGTTGATAGTCCACTGTAATGATGATTAAGTAGAACGTGATGTTTTGAAGATTTGAGTAATGGTTTGCTGTTTTATATAATAATAGCCCAAGATGATTTTAGTGGAATATTCTTGAATTGGATTTTAAGTGACATTGCATTGGTCTTGATTTTTAAAACTTTCAGATTCATATTTTTCCAAAGTATTTAATCAGGTGTTTTAATTAATCTAGTAACTAGTGGATATCAATGATTTTAAAAAATGTTAATTCACCAATTATTGTAAAAAAGGAGTACAATGATACAATGACATTGGTAAAAAATTTATATAATTTTTGTGATATTTTAATACCAGTTCTGTTACCTATACCAAGTAGCTGTGTACAAATTTTACAGTAGTTATGTATATCGTAAGAAAAATCTTGTTCAAGTGTTGTCGATGCAATGTCCAAAAGGGACTCTAAAAAGCTGCCTGAATGCTGCTAGGTTACTGAACGTTAAATGTATTATTTACATATTGAACGCCATATAGTTTCCAGTCTAGTCACATGGGTGGTCACATGATTGTCATGTGACCACCATCAGCGAATTGAAAAATGCGATGGTGGTTAATTTGTTTTGTTTGTAGTACATGCTTTATAAGATCACACTTGAACAAGATTGTAGTTCGTCTTTTTTTTTTCATTTTGTTACAATGTTGTTTAAGAAACATTGGATTTTGCAGTGGGGACGTTACATGTCAAACATTGGACGTCACCATCATTGTTATGTATCCTATTGTTACTGATATTGGATTTGTTTATTTTCGAATGAAAGATATTAAAAAGACATGTGATGTCTTCTTTCAAGATATTTTCAAAAAAAAGTGAAAAAAATGAAAGTTGCCGTATAGTTGTGTTTCAAGTCAATTGCATCACTACAAAATTGCATGATGTAATAGCTTTCACGTACCCGCCCACATAGGACTAGCACTTTACTCTGCTCCCCTGCCGTTAGGCTGTCATGACAATTTTACTGCAAGGTTTTTGTATAAAGATAGATGATGATGATGCAGGATGGGACTATTTTGCCTAGCTTTTTCCAGCTTTTTTGCAGCTATTGATATAACATTCTGTACTACTGTAAAGCCCTGTCACCTGGTTTCATGATCTGTGGTGGGCTGTTCTTGTCTGCTGTTAGCTATTGTATTGTAAAATATCTTGAAAGAACAATGAAATTCAGTGGGTAGACTTCAAAAACACCGCTTAAGTGTGCATGCTATCCAGTAGGCCGAAGACAGGTTACGACCTTGCCAAATCAAGGTCATAACCTCTCAAGGTCGGGCATTTGAAGGTTACAGGAAGTTCACAAAATCCAATGCCTTAATAACAAGGTAGAGACTACTGCTTTGTGCTTTGCCATTATAAGTTGATTGTATAGGACAAATTGAGCAAGAGCATAGAGTGGAGAGGCTTCTTGGTGCTGCATGAGATATGTTGGGCGCTTTTCTCTCACGAGGCATTGGACCATTCCTTGATGGTGCTATTTTGTGTGGTAGACATGGTGCATTTGATTCTCAAAACTGACAAAGCAAGTTGCCATAGGATTTCTTGAAATCCATGATTCAAAACATTTCCGTAAAATTTCTTGTCCTTTTTTTTTCTAAGTTGGGAGGATAAGTAGTCCTTCGTTCACCATGGATGAAAAAAATGTGCCAAATGTGCTTTTTTTCCAAGGTGCAAGAGGAATAATGGCCCAGTTTTGGGAGTAAAAGTGGATAATCATTCTAAATTCCTAATTCGAGTGCCTCTTTTAAATAGTAATGGGATATGGCGTTTTCTCCTTCAGAGAGATGGAAGTTTTCTATGAAGTATATTTGAACCATTTGATAAAGGATAGAGGGGATATGTGCTGTGGAAATTCTTGAATTTTTGGTTCACGAACTCAGTTCGGTAAAACAAAAAAAGAAAAGAAGAGTGGAAACTTGCACACCAGAATCTCCTTTGCTCTATGCTCTTGCCATTGCTGCAATTTGATACCTGTGTGTCTGTTGTCTTAGCTCCAAGCTCTTACTTGTATCCACCACTCTGAACTGAAGTATTCTTGGGCTGAATAAATGCTTACTCAGAGTATAATACATTATTCACACCAAAAAATCAAAGTTGTTTTTATTATTATTTGTATGTTTGCTTCTTTATCTGCTGCTTGTATGAATGAGACACTGATTATCAAGCTGTATACTCCCATGCCAGAATCACCATGACAACATAGTATCCCACAATGCATTGCAAACAGGCTTCCCAAACCCCATGCGAGAGATAAAGTAAATTGTTACACTGATCATGTACATACATGTAAATGTGTACTGCTTTGCCAGAGTATAAGTGGAAGCATTTTTTGCCCTTTTCGTGAAGATCTTTCTGTAATCAATCACAATGTCATGGGTAGCGTAAAATTATGCTATAAACTAAACTAGTGGTATCCTTTGCCTAACCATTTTAAGTTTTTTTTTTTAATTTGCAGGATGAATTCCATGCTACATAAACAAGCTATTGTCAGGCACATCAGATTGTGACAAGACAACTTTTACACACTCAAATAAAAAAGATGGGTTGAAATGTACATCTCCACTTTAAGATTGGAAATTTGTTCCACTTCTAACCTGTTGAATGTCACTGTCCCTAGTGATCAAAAAACATATTTTATACTTTTTTGTGAAACCAGCCACATACCTGCAGAGACTTGCTTTTGTACAATTTCCTTCCTGTTTGTTTTTCCCACTTTGTATTAATTTTGTCAAAACTGAAACTTAAATTTCTCATTGAGAAGCTCTAAATGCATAATGCCCATAGTTTTGAAAATGGCAAAATAAATTTAACATGTCTTTATTTAATGACAATCTAAAAAGTAAACAAATTGCACCAGACTTTTTTTTAGGATTAAAGCTGTATTAACTCATCCATTTTTTTAAACAGAAATGCATACATCATCCCAGGGAACCCACAGGTTTCCAAGATGGGTACAGGGATGAGATATAAGGACAATGGAGTTCTTATTCTGGTACATGTTTTTATGGTCTGTAAATTTTAATTTGGCACATCCTAAGATAGCTTTTCTTAATATTTAAAGTTTACAGTTCAAATAAATTAATGAAAAAAAGCAAAATTTTAAGAATAAAAATTGTTTTAATTATACAAACACATGTACAAGTATTTAAGAGAAGGATGTGTTTCAGTGATTTAAACTGCAAAAGAGCTTATTTCATGTGGATTTCAAAGATTGCCATCAAAAAAAGTGACAGATTCACACATACTCCTAGTGCGCATTTAAACCAGTATTTGGGCCAACGGTCACATAATAGCTACAAACTTATCAACTCTGTCAAAGCAGAACTGGAGCTCAAACAATTCTATGTTCAAGAGACACAATAACGCATCAAACCTTCACACAGGAAGATATCAATGTTTATGGTATGCTCCTTTTCATCAGTACATGACGGAACGAAAGAGACGTTACAAGACTTGGTTAAATCAGCTCTACATGTACCAGATTAGGTTGAGCACTGTAAAAGAATTTGATTATTCTGGATTCACACAAAATTTCAGAAAAACTTCATTAATTAAAATTATTATTTAAAAAGCATACCCAGCATAAAAAGTTACTAGGTAGGCTCTCCATGATATTTTACTGTTGAATTTTCCTACTTTAAAAAAATCTCAAAGTACTTACTTATTGAGACATTTATTGAAATGTCACAGTTACTAAAATACTTTTGAAGGATTTTGCTTTTCTCTTTGTGTACATACATGTACAATGTATTAATAATAATAATAATAATAATAAGATTCTTATATGGCGCCTTACATTCTATCTCAAGGCGCCTTACAATAATGGCTAATATACTAAAATCATTAAAATGACTACAATATTTTAATCATAAACTCTCATTGGAAACCATTTAAAATTTAAACTACTAAAAATCAATCTTATTAAAAAAAAAACATATATATATTAAAATATGTATTATTCAATATAAGCACTTTTTTATAATAATAATGAAAATAATTGATAATACTGTATTTATCATATAGTGAACAGGGAATCAAGTTAATTGTCTTTGAAGGATGCACCCCAACAATAACAACTGATATAAATATATATTTTATTTCTGAAAATCAATTTCTGTCAACAATTTCCTATAAACATGAAATAATTTGCTAGAAATGACATTTTCAACCACTAGCTACATGTAAGTTTGAAAAAATATGTAACAGCTACAGCCTGTACAGCCCTGTTCAACAGACATTGTTGATCTACAGGTATATCTTACATGCCCAACCAACAACTAAAACATTATATACAAAGGAAGTCCCAAACAACAACAAATGCTAATAGCAAGATTTATACAGGTTTTCACATTTTTGAAAAAAAGGAAGAACTAATGTGAATGTTAATCAATAGGGGGCGATAGTGTACACAACAGCAGCCAGCAAAGGTAAGAAGATAATAGAACATCTGACAATTGGACAATACATTTTCACTGTCAAATCGGTATATGAAAACCTGATTGACAATATTAAGTACTTCTCTTAGTACATCAAATTATTGTCATTTGAGGTGAAAACATATTTCACCTTCTCATTAGAAAGTTTTTTAACTTGAAAATTTCAGTAAATATTTAAGTCTTGGATAAATAAAACTGTGCTATGTATATGGTTCCACCCACTGCTTAGCTTTTTCTCATTAATTTTTTGGCATTTTTTAAAAAATTTAATTACATATCCAATTAACCTTTTCCAGTTAGAAATCTGAGAAACTGCTATTGTAACAATGACTTTTCACAAATTAGAATAATTATTTCACATACAAAATGGTTCAGAAAAAAGCAATCCCAATTTCTTTTAAATTTTAAACAAATTTTCACATATGATCACATGCGGTATAACAGTAAAGGCTTTGCAGCTACAGTAAGATGTAAAATTATGTTCAAATCTACTGATTTCAAAATAAAAAGGATGAAAGAAAAAGAAAGAAAGAACTGGAGTATTGACAGCTTATTTTTATTACATTTTACACAGGCGTACATTGAATTCAGTATTCATTGATTGCATATCAGTCATCACTGTCATCATCTATGACGCCTGACACAGAACTACCATGGGAAAACTTTCGCACTTTTTTCATAGGAACATCAGAATCACTGTCATCTGCATTTTGACCATCTTCGTCACTCGAATCATCCGCAATTGTTCTGATTCTTTTAAATTTTGAACCAGTGTCCATTTTATCACCTGATTTAACTGATGAAAAAATTGAAGTTCTTCTCTTCTGTAAACCACAATTCTTTTTCTTCTTGGAATTTCTGTGTTGAAAAGTGTCTTCATCATCCTCCTCATCTTCTTCTTCTTCTTCTTCTGAATTATTTTCGGCCAGAAACCCATCCAGCGATGAATCCTCACCACTGGTGTAGTCTGGATCAAAATTATAGCGATGATTTACTCGTATAAAATCATTCACAATCCGACGAGGTTTCAGGTGCTCATAAGAGGAGAACTTGCCATTGGAAGGGACTTCAATTTTGTCAAACACATCCCTCTTGTTTGGCATTACAAATGTCCGGGCTTTTCGACATCTTATTCTGTCCGAGGCCCTGGGAGTCACCCCTGGGGTTTTGTATGGATCTCCTGGGGGGTCCTTCTGTTGTGTTCTTGGTGTGCGCAGCTGTGACAAAGGTATATCACCTGAACTGTCACTGTCATCACCTGTCGTTTGTTGGGATGTCCTCTGCATTATTCCTAAATTAAGTGACCTAAAAGAGTGCAAGGTAAAGCATTTTAAAATCCACACTGGACTTGGACATGATGAACATGTATTTGGATGATGTACTACAATGTAGGTCATATACGAGGGTAGGGAATACCTTTTGTGTTCCGCGTGATTGGCCTTATTTTTTTTAGCGTGATGCATTATTTGAGCCCAATATTCTGAGTGAAACATGATTCAGGAATTTTTAGTGATTGGTGATTGACCTGAATATATCTTTGTTTTTGGTGATTGAGCTGTTTTCATTCTTAGTGATTGGTGATTAAGGGGGGGGGGGGGATTCCTACCCTCCTATACTACATGCAGCCTCCAGCAACCTTTTCTAGAAATATACTGGAATGGAAGTACTACTGTCACAAAATCTGGGCATTCGATGTTCAAGGCCTAACTAAGGGGACGTCATTTTCACAAGTCTAGAAACCGTACGGGGGAAGGGGGGGGGGGGGTAAATGCCCTCAGTCCTGCAAAAATGATAAAAATCCTGATCGGAGCCGAATTTCTGTCAAAATTTGCCAACAAAAGACATAATAATTTGAAGACTTTCATCTTGTACTCTCTGAAGGAGGGGGTGGCTGGGAAAATCTCTTTGTAGGCTTGTGAAATGCATTGGCAGGCCCCCTGTCGAAGTGTATGCGTCCGTTTATGCAAACAATGCAAGACAAATTAGGCCTTAGGAGAACAAAGAAAGCTATTATCCCTGGCCATAACTTGACTTACAACTCTATAATTTACAGGTAGTGACAGCATTCACTCACAGGGTTAAACTGCACGCTAGCCGGACATTGTCTGATAAAACAGTAATTTTATTTTCCCGCTTGAACTTCAAGCTTGGTCGCCAACGACGTTTTGATTTTGTCATTTTTACAGATATCATACTCAAATGAATTCCTTGCAATGCTCAAAAAAACGAAGAAGAAGTGGCACCAGATTAAAATACCAAACTTTCACCACTTAACTGTTAAAAAGGCGACAGAATAGAAACCTTGGTTACCTCTCGACCCCACTCGCAGCATATTACACAGCTTTTCCTGCATAGAGTCGCCACCTATCCACATCACGGTGTACTAAAAGTTCTGCGCATCTAAGCTGATGTGTCGCTCATCTCGTAACTGTAAACACAACGATTTGACATATAAGCTTACATTTTAAAGTGAGTAACCAGTTATTTAAAGAGTTGAGAGGTTTTTAAAAGTAAATGTTTAGTTAGTATTGATCACTGCTAAGTTCATGTCAAAAATGAGTACCATAAATTTTGACGTAATGTAAAATTTGCCAGTATTTATACAGTATTATTTCATGTTCATGTACCACTACCAGAAAGTGTTCATCCTCAGTCGGATATAAACGTAAATAACTGAATTATAAATTAAATTGTAACAAGAGTTAGCATTCTTCTAACAGTGTACTGTAGTTTGTACATGTACTAGTACATGTTAAACAAGACATCTTTGTCTATAGTCTATATCATATAAACTATACCAGCACTGTAGTTAATTTGACTATACAGCCTATACACTGTAGTCTGAAATCATGTTATTTTATTTATATGCATGCACATGAACATGTATGAACTACTGTCGTAATTTGTACATTCATAGTTATATACACTGTTCACACTACCGTAATCTGTTCATTCTAGATTGGGTTGAACTGTTCATGTTAACTGCTCATGGCAGATTTCAACATTGTAAAAGCAGGATGGCTTCAAAGACAGAGTAAGTTATCTGCTTCCTCAATGTTTTTCATGTTATGATTGCCAAACATGTACAATACTACTGTAGTTACCAGTTTCACTCTCAAAAATTTTGTCATAAAAATTTACTGTTGTAAGATATGATTTAAGTCATCATATGTCTCAAGTTTGTGTTTTTAAAAATTAAATTCAAATGATTAGTTTGATGTTCATTTGAAAATGATTATGAATAAAGTTTCATTTTATTTGCCACTTATCAGAAGATAACACATCCAAGGTATACCTATTTTGACAACAGAACTCATTGGTTTATGTAATGATACATTAATTATTCTGCTTAGGTTCAATTCTGCGAAGGTGGAAACGTAACTGGTTTGTCCTCTATCAAAATGGTGACTTGAAAATGTTTGAGAGTGCCGACAGCCATTACTCGGAGTGGACTCTGGTGATGAAGATCGAATGTCTGGCTATTCTGTCTGGAGAACAGGTATGGGGCACAGTTGTGTACACACACGCACGCACGCACGCGCACACACACACGCACACACACACACACTAATTACTGGACAAGTTAAACCAAGGAATATTACATACACAAAACTTTTGCAGAGAACAACTAATTAGTCTGACCGACTTTGAAAAAAATTGTGTGAAAAATCATTGAAAACTGGAAGTCTGTTTTAGATGTAGGTTATTAAAAAAAAAAAGAGATACTTTATTGCACATTAATTTCTTGATTAATGAACCAATTGACTTAAAACTATTTTCAGTGTGGTGTCACTCCCCCAGAGGGCACTGGTAAAGAGTGTCTGCTGAAGATCGTGGGAAGAGGCAATAACACTTACCAACTGTGTGCTGATACGTTAGATGATATGACGTAAGAAAACACACACACACACATTTACAAACAAAGCAACAAACATATCGGGGGAAGAGGCAGTACTGTAATTATCATTATTACTTAAAAACAAATTTATCAACCTCATCCTGTAACAGATGAAAATAAATCTTATATAATATAGTGATAATTCAGTTGCTTCATTTATATAAAAAAAAAGACAAGAATCCTCAACCTTGAGTTGTATGACACTGTTTTCCAGTGCTTATATAATATATATAATGTTAATTCAGTTGATCCGTTTATAAAAAAACAAAAAAAAAAACAATAATAATCCTTAATTTATTTGATTCATTAATGAAAAAAAAAAGACGATAAGTTACCCTCAACCTTGATTATTATGACACTATTTTCCAGTGCCTGGAAGATAGCATTAGAACAGGCCAGAGTCCTGACTACAAGGAGCACCAAGGATGCCCCACCCACATATTCTGAAGCAGTCGGCACTACAGGAACAAATGGGGGACAGTTCCCTTACTCCCAACCCCAAACCTTGGCTTCAGCACCTCCATATGTACATGTGTATCAAGAGAACATGTGCAGTGGTGCTGGGTATTCACAACAGCACACGGTGGCGGCTTCTACTCCATATCCCCAACAGCAAATGGCAGCGGCCTCTACTCCATATCCCCAACAGCAAATGGCGGCTTCTACTCCATATCCCCAACAGCAAACTGCAGCGGCTTCTACTCCATATCCCCAACAGCAAATGGCGGCGGCTTCCACTCCATATCCACGCCAGCAAGTAGCATATAGTTATCCTGGCCAAGTTTACTATGGGTCAAACCCACCTCCCATAGGTAAGGCTGGGGCTGTAAGCAGATCTATGGCTGGTTTTAAACTGCTTTAAAGGAGGTTTTAAGATGATTAAAAAGCTGGTTTTAGCTTATTGTAAAGCTGGTGTGAGACTGGTTTGAAGCCGTTTGCGGGCTGGTTTAAAGCTGGTTTAAAACAGGTTTTAAGCTGATTAAAAACTTAATTTTATATCTATTTTTTTAAGGCTAAAGAAAATGAAAATCATAAATATGCCTCTTGATTACCATGAACATCAGTGATTGCCAGATTACAAAATAATCATTTTTAGTCATAAAACAAATTCAGACAGAAAGCTACTGACAAAGACCATTAATTTTGAGAGATGGAAAGGATGGTGTACATTTTTATTGGTTATTTCAGTTCAACACTCTGGACAGCAGCAAGTGGTGTACGTAGACGGAAATTATTATCCCGTAGATGGATGCAGACGCAGAAGAAACAGCATAGATGGCAGTGACGTGGCGTTGGGGATGGTCGCTGGAGCTGCTCTGGGATCGATGATGTTCATGCCGCTGTATTGGTAGCTGCTGTGACCTTGACATTATCAGACTAAAATAGAGGAGGTTCACTGACTTGGTTTGTGAAGAGTAGAGAAGTCTGTTGAATGCAAAGGCAGTGGAGATTCCATTTGTAGAGAAAATGACATACTTTACATTTTACTTCAATTATTTTTGAATATATGATATAATTTTTTTGTCCGTTTATTTCATTTTATAATTTTATTTCTCAGTTATTTTTGTCTTGGTATCTTTGAGCACACTTGTTGGCTCAATCTAGTGGCATATATGATGGTACATTTATATGTTATTTCTAATATGTACATAATATGTTTACCTTTGGAAAAAAATGTGATTTTTCATTGTATTTCTCTGCGGTAAAAAAGCGATTTTAAGATAGTGAAGAATTTGATAAGGAAAAAGTCTGTGAGTGAAGTATTCCTTTTTTTCTTGGCAAAACAATCTCCTGCATTTCTTTAATGAGACATTCTTTCATATTGGGGAGGGAGGAGGAAGCCTGATGGGTTGTAAATAGAAACTTTGGAAAAACCAGTTGCTATGGACATTCCAGTAAGATTTTATGAGTTGTTATTTTCAATGAAGTGTGTGTATTACCACCAGCATGTTTTGATGTGCCCAGTCTAGTTGTTGGGACCTAGCCAGGAGGTGATAAGTCCTCTCTGATCCTGCAGTTGGGTTTGGCCTCCAAATGGAGATTTAAAAATATCATGTAGTTTGACATTTTTCTCAGACTGGACTTGAATCATAATATGTGTAGTATGTTATACTTAAAACAAGGACTCTACAGCTGATGATTGGATCCTTTTGATCAAACTTCTACAGCTGATAATATTTCTTTAATTCTGGGTTTACTGTCTCTCGTGACATTTATTTCTTTATTTATTTATGGTGAGAGGGATAATATACAGACACAATCTCACACTGTTTTACTGCAGTTTTCTTCCTTTTTTAATCAAGAGTAGAGGCTACAGTGTCATTCTGTTTGTTTGAGTCCTATATCTAAAAGTCAGATATTTGCATTTACCTTGAAACATTGAAATTTGATTTTCTTCAGTTTGATATCTTTTGAAATACACCTGTCTGTGGTACTCGTTAGCAATTCTGTATTTGTGGATTACAGCGTCCTCATTATAAGTGAGTTACATTATTTTGGTTCATAAATTCATATTTTCCCTATTTATTCTTGTTATATATTCACGATGTCAAATAAAGAAAGCTTTTGTCTCTGTGTAATGGAGTATTTTCATTTATTCAATATATGACAAATATGTTGCACTTTGAAATGTCTGGTAGCTTTTTGTAAGCATTTTATATACTCTAGATATTGAGAAATGTATGTTTTTTCCAAAATATGTTCTTGTATATTTTTATCAGCCATCTGTCTCTCTATGTATATTCTGGATGTGATTATATATACTAGCAATTATAAAATATCCTTTTTCTCAGATATGTTACTTTATCCCTTATATGTGAATAAACTTTTGCAAATAAATTTTTGCACAACTCTTTTTATTCTTTGTAAACACTAGAAAATCACTCCGAGAGCACAGACCTCCGTCAAGGCAGCAATTTTTTATTATTATTGATTATTGATCCGGATAAAAAACTAATCATCTGTTCCTTGGCCCACTTTTGACAGTTCCTGAAAATTTCATCAAAATCGGTCCATAACTTTTTGGGTTATGTTGATGATTGGTTTTTGATTATTGATTGATTAATGATCTGGATCACCACCAAAAACTAATCACTTCTAAGTTAACCCATTTCCTACCTACCCTGAAAATTTCATCAAAATCGGTCCATAACTTTTTGAGTTATGTTGATGATTGGTTTTTGATTATTGATTGATTAATGATCTGGATCACCACCAAAAACTAATCACTTCAAAGTTAACCCATTTCCCACCTACCCTGAAAATTTCATCAAAATCGGTCCATAACTTTTTGGGTTATGTTGACGACAAACAAACAGACAGACAGACAGACAAACAGGGGTGAAAACATAACCTCCTTGGCGGAGGTAAAAAAATTTCATTCTGTACAACATAATCTGTTGTAAACATGAAATCATCTTGGAAACAAAAGGAATGTCAACAGAACTAGTTATGGGTGAAAACTGAATAAAGATGAACAAATCAGATGACGTTGAATTTTAAGAACAACACAGTCATTCTATCCTAACATCTAACAACTGTACTTCATTTGGACTCGTACTAAACTTGTATTCACAAATGAGGTTAAATATAAACTAAAAGGCAATATCAAATGAGCCTGCATTATTAACATCCATAAAACGTATATAGTTATAGACCAATCCAAATAATGTGGTCTTTAAAGAGACTAAACATCCAAATAATTAATTTACTCAATTACTGTAAATTACTGTTTTATCATCATTATGCAAAAGAAAAATCAACATACACAATCAAATATTCTCAATAAAAAGCTGAAAATAATCCAAGTGGAAAGGGAAATCAAAAGCGATTACTCCATTACATGTGTAGACTTATAAGCTTTGCTACATAGGCAATGTCAGACAACTACTAGTACATGTAATTTGATGTTGAAGATGACGTCTTAACTTTCGTTTTGTGTGAAAACGCCCTCAGACTAGAACCCAATGCACAGTTGCCCAAGGAACAGCAGTGTACGAACTTGAAAACGTCCCCAAATCATACTTTGATTTATGGACAAACTTTCGAACAAAGTGTCTGAAAAACTTAAGGTACAAGGATCGAACCACATGTACATATTTCCCTATGATCCGGCTGACCAGCATTGCGTGCTCTATAGGGCTGATGAACCTGTGCCGCACTGCATGTAGAGACAGCTGGGAATTATGTAAATCACAAATGAGGTTAAATTGATTACAGAAATCTGAGGTCACTTAAAGCATAATTATTCCACACATAGAAGTTTTCTGCACCACGTTTCTAGCCGTATGCTCTAACTCGGAACTCCTGTCGCTGGCATTGCCGCCTGAAGTCTTTTGACCAAAGTGGTGGAATCTGCCAGTCGTTGGCGCGTGTCTTCAAGTTCCGCTTTCAATTTTTGATTTTCCGCCAGAAGCTGGCCGTAAAGAGGCTCGGTGCCGGAGCCTGAAAAAAAAACAATCAAACAAACATCAATTTATTAACAATAACCCAAAACCAGCCGGCTCACCTTCTTCATAATAATAACAGAAACAGTGTTTATACTACTGGTGTATTACCGTTAATTTCTGCACGACCTCATAAAGACAAATGCATATAGAGGATGGAGGAAATAGATCAGTTTCTTAAGTAAGACAAAAATGGGTTTATAAACAAAGAGGTGTAACGTGATAGAGGGTCCCCCATTAGGAGAGACCTCTTCTTCTTCATTTATACAGGTAAACCTCGCCCTAGATACTGAACCATTTAGGCCAGGCTAACCCTAACCGTTCTAACTGAATGGAGGGCGGACTTAATTTTATACTACCCTTAGTTTCGTTACACTGATGCAAGACCCGCCCACCCTCCATGATATCCATGACATTCTATCACACAGTATCTGGTTACTTTGGTTAACTGGATTTACCAGTACAATGTGCATAGAACGATTGCCATGTTAATTACGTACCTTCAATAGTTTGAACAAGTTTGGGTAAGAAGTCATGCTGTCGAACTGAAATATATTTCATGGTTTTAAACCCAAGCGGGAGGTTCTCCTCTGGGAAATCCAACAGGATTGGAATGACGACGTCCTGACGTGAATCCACCGTCTTCTGTACCGCCATGTGCATTTCGTACTGACACCAAGAGCTCTTCATGAAGTTTTCAGAAAATACCACCAGGATGAATTTGGATTTTTCAAATGCGTCTTCCGTGGATGCTGGGATGGGCTTCCCATAAGTGAAGTCACGTGGAGCGTAACAACAACGGACACCACGTGCCTCGAGTTGCTCACACACTCCTCCTACGGTCTTTCCGTCATCACTACTATGTACCAGAAATGCATCGTATTGGTACGACTCGGTCTCCATACTGAAACCAATATTAGTCTCATTATTTAGGAAAAGAAACGAAATTTCTCTTTCACGTAGGGACGAGTGTTTTTGTGTGACTTCACTTGGATATAACAACTGAGTACAGCGAGGGCTTATATATATATATATATATATATATGATTTTACACACGTCCGCGCGCACATAAACACACACGTTTACACACACACTTGTGCATCATATATACCTAATTTCACATCTCTGTTCTGTGGGAGAGGCCGCCGATGATATCATGTGCCGTTGTGACATGGGATCTTGACAAAATGCTTTGTAGCATTCGTCGGGCATTTCCATAATCTCTTTGACGATCTCAGCATAGTGCTTTGCAGCAGCCGCTATAGAACAGGTATATCTATTAATATTGGGTGTTCCCTTGACTGCTGTATGTTTAATTAAAACATTTAAATGTATGTGATATATATACTAGTATTGCTTTAAAAAACTTAAACATGCCGTGGTAAACATGCATATATCCCTACAAGTAAATAAAAGTACCTGTACATGTACTCATAATTTTCAGATATCTATCACTCACCAGCCAAGTTTAGACAACCTGCCTCCGCCAATCTCCTCTTTAACTCTTGGAGAGATTTAATTCCATAAGCGTCTGCCCAATTCCTCAACATTTCTAACTTCTTGTTATGACGTTCTCTTGGGAAATGGCGACTCATGTCTTCTTTGAAAAGAGTATTAGCCTCAACAATATTCATTGCACTGGCAACATGTTCCAAAGACATGGTGAGGATGAAGTTCTGGAAGATAAAATTATAACACAGAGATTTTGTTAGCTGCCGACTCTACAAAATTTTAGTGTTGAAAGAATGTTCAAGGAAATATTGTCAATCTTTGCCCAAAATTCCTTACTTACTGCATTACATACATTCTTTTGGGCAATAGATAAATCTTCAGTGTCCAGTGACTAAAGTAATAAACATTTACAAATATATCATCTGAATGAAAATAAAGGGTTACGATAACCTCGAATAATTAAACCAATCTTTATATCATACACCCTTGCCAATAATGATGGAATATATTTTTTAAAAATCTTCATGTATTCAATTCAATAAATTTCATTGTAACAATTTTTACAAGACCACTGATATATCTGGCTACGGTAATCACCAATAAACACTCTTCAATGGGGAATACCAGCCCGCTTGGCGCCAGGTGTCGCTAGTGTGAATTCAGTCCTTCCTAGGTCGCCATGTTGGATATTGTATACGTTGGACTGTGGTACTGGCCTTAATAAACATGCCTCAGTATTGTTGTGTACCTGAATGTCAAAGTCGGCAAGGTGGGCATAATTTTCTTGAGGATTCAGGGCTTCGTTTGAAGTGAAGGGTTGCCCATGTCAACACACCTTCCATGTTAAAGGGTCAGTTACAACTTGACCCAGGAACAGTAATTAGGCCCCTAAAGATAGACGAGTTGCCTCAAAAAGAATACACGTAAAAAGGTTAATTGATCTTGGCAAAACTTATAAAGTTTTGGAAAGAGAGCTCCATAGCAAGAAAGTGCCCCTAGGAAGTATGANTTTTTTTTTTTTTTTTTTTTTTTTTTTTTTTTTTTTTTTTTTTTTTTTTTTTTTTGTACTTTGTATTCTAAAATCGTACAGTTTGCTTTAACTGTCCTCAACACGTACAAAGTATGTGTGAAGAACGAAATATCGACGTGTTGGCAGATTTAGAGGGGCCGGACATCCCCTGGCTAAATTTTCAAAAAAAAAAAAAAAAAAAAAATAGTACACGCATACGTAGAGGGGTATATCAACCCCTTCCCCTGGATATAAGACCTGATGCCTTAAATAGTTGATATTACATAACATAGTATGCTCACCTGTACTAGTCCTTTCTCGAATTTCTTTAAAAGTGCTGCTAACCACTGGTTTCCCCATCTCAAAATACCGCTGGGACGACAACCATCCTACAATAAACACATTAATGTTGTAATGAAATTAAATATGAAACGAGACAGTACAGTACATTTACATATGTCAGAGTACAGAACAGTAAGTCTAGATGTCAGAGTTTGCCCTTTTCTATGCACATGTAATTTTAATGCTTCTAAATACATTATAAAACCGTTTAAATGCTTCCATTGTTTATGCCATGCAATCTACCACTGTGACTATCCTTACCTGAAGCAGCTCAATAGAAAGGCGTCCAACTCAACTGTAAGATGATAGTCAATTTCTTCTCTTAATCTACATGTCATTCAGATATTATAGGCATGTGTAAATATAATAAATATTAATAAAATGGTTAATTGTTTAAGCTTTGCAAACTCGACAGTGTTGTTGAAGTGGCATACAAGTGCATAGGCATTGTACGTGTGGTCTACCTACCGAGTCTGTACTGCAGGGATCAGCTCCCTGCTGAATGAGTAGAACTGCTACATCGCTGTGACCACCCTTAGCAGCGTAATGAAGAGGTGTACGACCCCACTAAAGACATATACAATGTTTATATTTTAACCATATACCACAAAGTCATGATGTATAATTAATATAAAAATAAAATACACTTTAATTAAATGTTGAAAAGTCTGTGGTGTAATCTCTCTTCTAGTTGTGATACTGTATACATGATCTACACTGCCACGTATATAACAGCAGCATATAGACAGCTTGATAGTGATTGTGGAGTTTTGGTTATATATTAAGAGGACATTGTGTTTGATACATGTATTTGACAGAACTATGTATCATGCATTACAATATATAACAAATATTTCAAATAAAATATATATACCTACCGTGTCTTTACTACAGAGATCAGCTCCGTGCTGAATGAGTAGAGCTGCTACATCGCTGTTACCACCCTTAGCAGCCTCATGAAGAGGTGAACGACCATGCTGAAGATATACAATGTTTTCATTTAACGATAAACCATCAAGACAAAGTCATGATGTATAACTGATATTAAAATAAAATCCATTTTAATTAAATGTTGAAAATGCTTGTGTTGTAATCTCTCTTCTAGTTGTGCAACTGTCTGTAAATCTACACTGCCGTGGTTATAACGACAGCATATACCCGTAGACAGCGTTAGTGAATGTTGCGTTTTGGTTATATATTAAGTGGACGTGGCGTTTGATACGTGTATTTGGCAGAGCTATGTTAATGCATTGCACTATATAAAGTATATTTCAAACCAAATATATACACCCACCTCCTTTGTACTGCAAAGATCAGCTCCGTGCTGAATGAGTAGAGCTGCTACATCGCTGTGACCACCACTAGCAGCGTTATGAAGAGGTGTACGACCATCCTGAAGATACACAATGTGTTCATTTAACGATATACCATCAAGACAAAGTCATGATATATAATTGATATTAAAATAAAATCAATTTTAATTGAATGTTGAAAAAGCTCGTGGTGTAGTCTCTCTCTTTTTTGTGAAACTGTCTCTAGATCTACACTGCCATGTTTATAACTACAGCATATAGACAGCGTTAGTGAGTGTTGCGTTTTGGTTTAATATTAAGTGGACGTGCCGTTTGATACATATATTTGTCAGAACTATGTATCATGCATTACAATATATAACAAATATTTCAAATAAAATACATATACCTACCCTGTCTGTACTGCAAGGATCAGCTCCGTGCTGAATGAGTAGAGCTGCTACATCGCTGTGACCACCCCCAGCAGCGTAATGAAGAGGTGTACTACCAAACTGAAGATATACAATGTTTTCATTAAAACTATATACCATAAAGACAAAGTCATAATGTATAATTGATATTAAAATAAAACGCGTTTCAATTAAATGTTGAAAAGTTTGTGGTGTAATCTCCGTCTTATTTGTACAACTGTCTACATGATCTACACTGCCATGTTTATACAGGTAACAGCAGCATATATATATAGACAGCGTTAGTGAGTGTTGCGTTTTGGTTATATATTAAGAGGACATTTTGTTTGATACATGCAATTGGCAGAACTATGTATCATGCATTACAATATATAACAAATATTTCAAATAAAATACATATACCTACACAGTCTGTACTGCAAGGATCAGCTCCGTGCTGAATGAGCAGAGCTGCTACATCGCTGTGACCACCCCCCGCAGCGTAATGAAGAGGTGTACTACCATACTGAAGATATACAATGTTTTCATTAAAACTATATACCATAAAGACAAAGTCATAATGTATAATTGATATTAAAATAAAACGCGTTTCAATTAAATGTTGAAAAGTTTGTGGTGTAATCTCCGTCTTATTTGTACAACTGTCTACATGATCTACACTGCCATGTTTATACAGGTAACAGCAGCATATATATAGACAGCGTTAGTGAGTGTTGCGTTTTGGTTATATATTAAGAGGACATTTTGTTTGATACATGCAATTGGCAGAACTATGTATCATGCATTACAATATATAACAAATATTTCAAATAAAATACATATACCTACCCTGTCTGTACTGCAAGGATCAGCTCCGTGCTGAATGAGCAGAGCTGCTACATCGCTGTGACCACCCCCAGCAGCGTCATGAAGAGGTGTACTACCATGCTGAAGATATACAATGTTTTCATTAAAACTATATACCATAAAGACAAAGTCATAATGTATAATTGATATTAAAATAAAATGCGTTTCAATTAAATGTTGAAAAGTTTGTGGTGTAATCTCCGTCTTATTTGTACAACTGTCTACATGATCTACACTGCCATGTTTATACAGGTAACAGCAGCATATATATATAGACAGCGTTAGTGAGTGTTGCGTTTTGGTTATATATTAAGAGGACATTTTGTTTGATACATGCAATTGGCAGAACTATGTATCATGCATTACAATATATAACAAATATTTCAAATAAAATACATATACCTACCTCGTCTCTACTGCAGGGATCAGCTCCGTGCTGAATGAGTAGAGCTGCTACATCGCTGTGACCATGCGTAGCAGCGTCATGAAGAGGTGTACGTCCACACTAAAGACATATACAAATATTTTCATTTTAACGATATACCACAAAGGCAAAGTCATGATGTTTAATTGATATTTAAATAAAATGAATTTTAATAAAATGTTGAAAAGATTGTGGTGTAATATTTGTCTCATTTGTGAAACAGTCTACATGATCTACACTGCCATGTTTATAACAGCAGCATATATATATAGACAGCGTTAATGAGTGTTGCGTTTTGGTTATATATTAAGAGGACATTTTGTTTGATACATGTAATTAGAAGAACTATGTATTATGCATTACAATATATAACTAATATTTCAAATAAAATACATATACCTACAAGGTCTGTACTGCAGGGATCAGCTCCGTGCTGAATGAGTAGAGCTACTACATCGCTGTGACCACCCTCAGCAGCAAAATGAAGAGGTGTACGTCCATCCTGAAGATGCAGAATTTTTTAGGTCAACGATTATGTCATGTGGCCATAATTATGATATATCAGTGACATAAATGAATAAATAAATATATAAATCATTAAGAAGTGTGCCCGTTGTTTGTGCCTCACGATAAAGTAACAATTATATGCGACGTTGCGTCTACACCATAGGCAGCGTTATGAAAATGAGTTTGACTACTCCGAAGATATACTGTTTTCATATCCTATCACGACAGTAGCATAATGAATAAATTATCTAGTTGATCAATTTACTACTTAATTAAACATTAGTGTTCCCCAGGATTTATGTCAGACGTTCAACACCATGATTACCGCAGTGTAGAGGCGGTCTATTTGATGACGGCGTTTGAAAATGGGGTGTTTATGATACATCGGAGATGCAGCTTATCGTTCTTCAGCTAATATAAAAAAGCTTCTATTCAATGCAATACCTGTTATATACATCAAATTCTACTATGTGAAAATGTCATTAACGCTCAATATAATCGACCTTCTGTCCTTTGCTGAGACTATACTCGGTATTTATAAATGCATTCTGTAATAGCACGTATACATATACCTTATTTTATTATATGAATTTTAATGACTAATTATATTCCATAAAGCTATCAAGTAGTATGAGAGCAACTACTTTTCATTATTGATCTCAAGACAGGCAAACTTACACCCCATTCATCCGTCCTCTCGTTTACGTACCATGCTCCAGTCTCTAACAGTCCCCGCACTTTGTTGATATCACCACTCTCTGCAGCCTCGTGGAGTGGGTACATTCTTATGAGACTGTATATTGGAAACACAGTGACCTCTTACTGCAGGCGTGGTTTGCACAGTCCACCTGGAATGGTTATTATCCATTTTCTATATTCACATGATAAGCACCAGACACAGATAAACAGGTAATGCATATTTTGAAATGCCTTTACATGACAATTGCCAGGGGGAGATTTTCTTCACCTTTCACCCGGCCAAATATAAATGAATAAAGAAATAAATGAATAAATATGGACAAATAAATAAAATAAACAAAAGTTCAATGTCATGTGATAAATTTCGAAAATAATTAACAGTTTTTAAATGAAATTATTTGATTAGGTTTCACACAAATGTCATTCTCAGCATATAGAATGCTGGGATTTAAAAAAAGTCCTCCATTGTAAATCCTGTTCAAAATCACAGTTGGCACATACTAAAATTTATTGTAAAATAAACCTTCAGATTCACAATCTAATTCATTTGTACAACTGTACGTACACGGTCCTACATTCAAAAGGTTACAAGCACACCCAGTTAATTCAAAATCAGTGAACCTTGCTACGAGGACTAGGCAGTGGGGATGCCGGAAAAGTCCCGATTGTGTTTACTTGGTAACACATATATATAGATACAATGTTTCCAAAGAGAAATTATATACTGGTACGTGCTAGATGTATAAAATAACCAGTATAAAATATAAAAATTGTTTCATCTTGACCACAGTATTGATATAAATCACTACAGTACTTCTTAATATCTTTTCGGAGATATCATATATTTTTTTTGTAATGACGCTGGGAATTCTAAATGTTTCGTATCCCTAATGCGAGTAGTTCTAAAGCAAAAGTGCAGTATTTGTGTACGAAACGTACAAACAGAAGGTTTTACTACCTATTTTATAACTACAGTATATACATATTCTATCTACCGATATTTATTTATTTATTTATTTATTTATTTATTTATNTACATTTTCACTGTCAAACCGGTCTATGAAAACCTGATTGACAATATAAGTACTTCTCTTAGTACATCAAATTATTGTCATTTGAGGTGAAAACATATTTCAGCTTCTCATTAAAAAGTTTTTTTTTACTTGAAACTTTCAGTAAATATTTAAGTCTTGGATAAATAAAACTGTGCTATGTATATGATCCCACCCACTGCTAAGCTTTTTCTCATTAATTTTTTGGCATTTTTCAAAAAATTAATTAAATATCTTATTAACCTTTTCCAATTAGAAATCTGAGAAGCTGCTATTGTAACAATGACTTTTTACAAATTAGAATAATTATTTCACATACAAAATGGTTCCCACTTTCTTTTAAATTTTAAACAAATTTTCACATATGATCACATGCGGTATAACAGCAAAGACTTTGCAGCTAAGATGTAAAATTATGTTCAAATCTACTGGTTTCAAAAAAAACAAAGGATGAAAGAAAAGGAAAGAAAGAACTGGAAATGGAGTATTAACAGCTTATTTTTATAACACTTTATACAGGTATACGTTGAATTTAATATTCATTGATTGCATATCAGTCATCACTGTCATCATCTATGACGCCTGACACTGAACCACCATGGGAAAACTTTCGCACTTTTTTCACAGGAACATCAGAATCACTGTCATCTGCATTTTGACCATCTTCGTCACTGGAATCGTCCGCAATTGTTCTGATTCTTTTAAATTTTGAACCCGTGTCGGTTTTATCACCCGATTTAACTGATGAAAAACTTGAAGTTCTTCTCTTCTGTAAACCACAATTCTTTTTCTTCTTGGAATTACTGTGTCGAAAAGTGTCTTCATCATCCTCCTCATCTTCTTCTTCTTCTGAATTATTTTCGGCCAGAAACCCATCCAGTGACGAATCCTCACCACTGGTGTAGTCCGGATCAAAATTATAGCGATGATTTACTCGTATAAAATCATTCACAATCCGACGAGGTTTCAGGTGCTCATAAGATGAGCACTTGCCATTGGAAGGGACTTCAATTTTGTCAAACACATCCCTCTTGTTTGGCATTACAAATGTCTGGGCTTTTCGGCTTTTTATTCTGTCCGAGGCCCTGGGAGTCACCCCTGGGGTTTTGTATGGATCTCCTGGGGGGTCTTTCTGTTGTGTTCTTGGTGTGCGCAGCTGTGACAAAGGTATATCACCTGAACTGTCACTGTCATCACCTGGGATTTGTTGGGACGTCCTCTGCATTACTCCTAAATTTAGTGTCCTAAAAGAGTGCAAGGTAAAGTATATTACAATCCACACTGAACTTGGACATGAAGTACATGTATTTGGATGATGTGCCACAGTACAATGTAGGTCATACATGTATAGGACGGTAGGGAATACCTTTTGTGTTCCGCGTGATTGGCCTTGTTTTTTTTAGCGTGATGCACTATTTGAGCCCAATATTCAGAGTGAAACATGATTCAGGAATTTTTAGTGATTGGTGATTGACCTGAATATACATGTAACTTTGTTATTGGTGATTGAGCTGTTTTCATTCTTAGTGATGGGTGATTAAGGGGGGGGGGGGGGGGGGTATTCCTACCCTTCTATACTACATGCAGCCTCCAGCAACCTTTTCTAGAAATATACTGGAATGGAAGTACTACTGTCACAAAATCTGGGCATTTGATGTTCAAGGCCTAACTAAGGGGACGTCATTTTCACAAGTCTAGAAACTTTACGGGGGAAGGGGGGGGGGAGTAAATGCCCTCACTCCTGCAAAAATGATAAAAATCATGATCGGAGCCGAATTGCTGTCAAAATTTGCCAACAAAAGACATAATAATTTGAAGACTTTCATCTTGTACTCTCTGAAGGAGGGGGTGGCTGGGAAAATCTCTTTGTAGGCTTGTGAAATGCATTGGCAGGCCCCCTGTCGAAGTGTATGCGTCCGTTTATGCAATTGCAAACAATGCAAGACAAATTAGGCCTTAGGAGAACAAAGAAAGCTATTATCCCTGGCCATAACTGAATTCATTTGAGTATGATATCTGTAAAAATGACAAAATCAAAACGTCGTTGGCGACCAAGCTTGAAGTTCAAGCGGGAAAATAAAATTACTGTTTTATCAGACAATGTCCGGCTAGTGTGCAGTTTAACCCTGTGAGTGAATGCTGTTACTACCTGTAAATTATAGAGTTGTAAGTCCCTTGCAATGCTCAAACAAACGAAGAAGAAGTGGCACCAGATTAAAATACCAAACTTTCACCACTTAACTGTTAAAAAGGCGACAGAATAGAAACCTTGGTTACCTCTCGACCCCACTCGCAGCATATTACACAGCTTTTCCTGCATAGAGTCGCCACCTATCCACATCACGGTGTACTAAAAGTTCTGCGCATCTAGGAAGCTGATGTGTCGCTCATCTCGTAACTGTAAACACAACGATTTGACATATAAGCTTACATTTTAAAGTGAGTAACCAGTTATTTAAAGAGTTGAGAGGTTTTTAAAAGTAAATGTTTAGTTAGTATTGATCACTGCTAAGTTCATGTCAAAAATGAGTACCATAAATTTTGACATAATGTAAAATTTGCCAGTATTTATACAGTACAGTATTATTTCACGTTCTTATACCACTACCAGAAAGTGTTCACCCTCAGTCGGAGATAAACGTAAATAACTGAATTATAAATTAAATTGTAACAAGTGTTAGCATTCTTCTAACAGTGTACTGTAGTTTGTACATGTACTAGTACATGTTAAACAAGACATATTTGTCTATAGTCTATATCATGTAAACTTTACCAGCACTGTAGTTAATTTGACCAAGGAGTTATATTATAACTCCTTGATTTGACTATACAGCCTATAGACTGTAGTCTGAAATCATGTTATTTTATTTATATGCATGCACATGTACATGTATGAACTACTGTCGTAATTTGTACATTCATAGTTATATACACTGTTCACACTACCGTAATCTGTTCATTCTAGATTGGGTTGAACTGTTCATGTTAACTGCTCATGGCAGATTTCAACATTGTAAAAGCAGGATGGCTTCAAAGACAGAGTAAGTTATCTGCTTCCTCAATGTTTTTCATGTTATGATTGCCAAACATGTACAATACTACTGTAGTTACCAGTTTCACTCTCAAAAATTTGTCATAAAAATTTACTGTTGTAAGGTATGATTTAAGTCATCATATGTCTCAAGTTTGTGTTTTTAAAAATTAAATTCAAATGATTAGCTTGATGTTCATTTGAAAATGATTATGAATAAAGTTTCATTTCATTTGCCACTTATCAGAAGATAACACATCCAAGGTATACCTATTTTGGCAACAGAACTCATTGGTTTATGTAATGATACATTAATTATTCTGCTTAGGTTCAATTCTGCGAAGGTGGAAACGTAACTGGTTTGTCCTCTATCAAAATGGTGACTTGAAAATGTTTGAGAGTGCCGACAGCCATTACTCGGAGTGGACTCTGGTGATGAAGATAGAATGTCTGGCTATTCTGTCTGGAGAACAGGTATGGGGCACAGTTGTGTACACACACACACACGCACGCACGCACGCACGCATGCACACACACACACTAATTACTGGATAAGTTAAACCAAGGAATATTACATACACAAAACTTTTGCTGAGAACAACTAATTAGTCTGACCGACTTTGAAAAAAATTGTGTGAAAATCATTGAAAACTGGTAGTCTGTTTTAGATGTAGGTTATTGAAAAAAAAAAGAGATACTTTATTGCACATTAATTTCTTGATTAGTGAACCAATTGATTTAAAACTATTTTCAGTGTGGTGTCACTCCCCCAGAGGGCACTGGTAAAGAGTGTCTGCTGAAGATTGTCGGAAGAGGCAATAACACTTACCAACTGTGTGCTGATACGTTAGATGATATGACGTAAGAAAACACACACACACACACACACACACACACACATTTACAAACAAAGCAACAAACATATCGGGGGAAGAGGCAGTACTGTAATTATCATTATTACTTAAAAACAAATTTATCAACCTCATCCTGTAACAGATGAAAATAAATCTTATATAATATAGTGATAATTCAGTTGCTTCATTTATATAAAAAAAAGACGAGAATCCTCAACCTTGAGTTGTATGACACTGTTTTCCAGTGCTTATATAATATATATAATGTTAATTCAGTTGATCCGTTTATAAAAAAACAAAAAAAAAAACAATAATCCTTAATTTATTTGATTCATTAACGAAAAAAAAGACAATAACCCTCAATGTTGAGTTTTATGCCACTATATTTTCCAGTGCCTGGAAGATAGCCTTAGAACAGGCCAGAGTCCTGACTACAAGGAGCGCCAAGGATGCCCCACCCACATATTCTGAAGCAGTTGGTACTACAGGAACAAATGGGGGACAGTTCCCTTACTCCCAACCCCAAACCTTGGCTTCAGCGCCTCCATATGTACATGTGTATCAAGAGAACATGTCCAGTGGTGCTGGGTATTCACAACAGCAAATGGCAGCGGCTTCTACTCCATATCCCCAACAGCAAATGGCGGCGGCTTCTACTACATATCCCCAACAGCAAATGACGGCGGGTTCCACTCCATATCCACGCCAGCAAGTAGCATATAGTTATCCTGGCCAAGTTTACTATGGGTCAAACCCACCTCCCATAGGTAATAAGGCTGGGGCTGTTAGCAGGTCTATGGCTGGTTTTAAACTGCTTTATAGGAGGTTTTAAGATGATTAAAAAGCTGGTTTTAGTTTTTGTGTAAAGGTGGCGTGAGACTGGTTTGAAGCCGTTTGCAGGCTGGTTTGAAACAAATGGTTTAAAACAGGTTTTCAGCTGATTAAAAAATTTATTTTATATCTTTTTTTTTTTTAAGCTAAAGAAAATGAAAATGAAAAATATGCCTCTTGATAACCAACAAAACCATTGATTGCCAGATTACAAAATAACCATTTTTAGTCATAAAACAAATTTAGACAGAAAGCTACTGACAAAGACCATTTATTTTGAGAGATGGAAAGGATGTTGTACATTTTTATTGGTTATTTCAGTTCAACACTCTGGACAGCAGCAAGTAGTGTACGTAGACGGAAATTATTATCCTGTAGATGGATGCAGACGCAGAAGAAGAAACAGCATAGACGGCAGTGACGTGGCCCTGGGGATGGTTGCTGGAGCTGCACTGGGCTCGATGATGTTCATGCCGCTGTATTGGTAGCTGCTGTGACCTTGACATTATCAGACTAAAATAGAGGAGGTTCACCGACTTGGTTTGTGAAGAGTAGAGAAGTCTGTTGAATGCAAAGGCAGTGGAGATTCCATTTGTAGAGAAAATGACATACTTTACATTTTACTTCAATTATTTTTGAATATATGATATCATTTTTTTGTCCATTTATTTTATTTTATAATTTTATTTCTCAGTTATTTTTGTCTTGGTATCTTTGAGCACACTTGTTGGCTCAATCTAGTGGTATATATGATGGTACATTTGTATGTTATTTCTAATATGTACATAATATGTTTACCTTTGGAAAAAAATGTGATTTTTCATTGTATTTCTCTGCGGTAAAAAAGCGATTTTAAGATAGTGAAGAATTTGATAAGGAAAAAGTCTGTGAGTGAAGTATTCCTTTTTTTCTTGGCAAAACAATCTCCTGCATTTCTTTAATGAGACATTCTTTCATATTGGGGAGGGAGGAGGAAGCCTGATGGGTTGTAAATAGAAACTTTGGAAAAACCAGTTGCTATGGACATTCCAGTAAGATTTTATGAGTTGTTATTTTCAATGAGGTGTGTGTATTACCACCAGCATGTGTTTGATGTGCCCAGTCTAGTTGTTGGGACCTAGCCAGGAGGTGATAAGTCCTCTCTGATCCTGCAGTTGGGTTTGGCCTCCAAATGGAGATTTAAAAATATCATGTAGTTTGACATTTTTCTCAGACTGGACTTGAATCATAATATGTGTAGTATGTTATACTTAAAACAAGGACTCTACAGCTGATGATTGGATCCTTTTGATCAAACTTCTACAGCTGATAATATTTCTTTAATTCTGGGTTTACTGTCTGTCATGACATTTATTTCTTTATTTATTTATGGTGAAAGGGATAATATACAGACACAATCTCACACTGTTTTACTGCAGTTTTCTTCCTTTTTTAATCAAGAGTAGAGGCTACAATGTCATTCTGTTTGTTTGAGTCCTTTATCTAAAAGTCAGATATTTGCATTTACCTTGAAACATTGAAATTTGATTTTCTTCAGTTTGATATCTTTTGAAATACACATGTCTGTGGTACTCGTTAGCAATTCTGTATTTGTGGATTACAGCGTCCTCATTATAAGTGAGTTACATTATTTTAGTTCATAAATTCTTATTTTCCCTATTTATTCTTGTTATATATTCACGATGTCAAATAAAGAAAGCTTTTGTCTCTGTGTAATGGAGTATTTTCATTTATTCAATATATATATGACAAATATGTTGCACTTTGAAATGTCTGATAGCTTTTTGTAAGCATTTTATATACTCTAGATATTGAGAAATGTATGTTTTTTCCAAAATATGTTCTTGTATATTTTTATCAGCCATCTGTCTCTCTATGTATATTCTGGATGTGATTATATATACTAGCAATTATAAAATATCCTTTTTCTCAGATATGTTACTTTATCCCTTATATGTGAATAAACTTTTGCAAATAAATTTTTGCACAACTCTTTTTATTCTTTGTTAACACTAGAAAATCACTCCGAGAGCACAGACCTCCGTCAAGGCAGCAATTTTTTATTATTATTGATTATTGATCCGGATCAAAAACTAATCATCTGTTCCTTGGCCCACTTTTGACAGTTCCTGAAAATTTCATCAAAATCGGTCCATAACTTTTTGGGTTATGTTGATGATTGGTTTTTGATTATTGATTGATTAATGTTCTGGATCACCACCAAAAACTAATCACTTCTAAGTTAACCCATTTCCTACCTACCCTGAAAATTTCATCAAAATCGGTCCATAACTTTTTGAGTTATGTTGATGTAGGTTTTTGATTATTGATTGATTAATGATCTGGATCACCACCAAAAACTAATCACTTCTAAGTTAACCCATTTCCCACCTACCCTGAAAATTTCATCAAAATCGGTCCATAACTTTTTGGGTTATGTTGACGACAAACAAACAGACAGACAGACAGACAAACAGGGGCGAAAACATAACCTCCTCCTTGGCGGAGGTAAAAAATATTCATTCTGTACAACATAATCTGTTGTAAACATGAAATCATCTTGGAAACAAAAGGAATGTCAACAGAACTAGTTATGGGTGAAAACTGAATAAAGATGAACAAATCAGATGACGTTGAATTTTAAGAACAACACACTCATCCTATCCTAACATCTAACAACTGTACTTCATTTGGACTCGTACTAAACTTGTATTCACAAATGAGGTTAAATATAAACTAAAAGGCAATATCAAATGAGCCTGCATTATTGACATCCATAAAACGTATATAGTTATAGACCAATCCAAATAATGTGGTCTTTAAAGAGACTAAACATCAAAATAATTAATTTACTCAATTACTGTAAATTACTGTTTTATCATTATTATGATAAAATCAACATACACAATCAAATATTCTCAATAAAAAGCTGAAAATAATCCAAGCGGAAAGGGAAATCAAAAGCGATTACTCCATTAAAAATATAATCTTACAAGCTTTGCTACATAGGCAATGTCAGACAACTACTAGTACATGTAATTTGATGTTGAAGATGACGTCTTAACTTTCGTTTTGCGTGAAATCGGTCTCAGACTAGAACCCAATGCACAGTTGCCCAAGGAACAGCAGTGTACGAACTTGAAAACGTCCCCAAATCATACTTTGATTTATGGACAAACTTTCGAACAAAGTGTCTGAAAAACTTAAGGTACAAGGATCGAACCACATGTACATATTTCCCTATGATCCGGCTGACCAGCATTGCGTGCTCTATAGGGCTGATGAACCTGCGCTGCATGTAGAGACAGAGGCAGCTGGGAATTATGTAAATCACAAATGAGGTTAAATTGAGTACAGAAATCTGAGGACACTTTAAGCGTAATTATTCCACACATAATCCACAGAAGTTTTCTGCACCACGTTTCTAGCTGTATGTTCTAACTGGGAACTCCTGTCGCTGGCATTGCCGCCTGAAGTCTTTTGACCAAAGTGGTGGAATCTGCCAATCGTTGGCGCGTGTCTTCAAGTTCCGCTTTCAGCACTTCATTCTCTAGTTTCAATGTTTGATTTTCGAGCAGAAGCTGGCCGTAAAGAGGCTCGGTGCCGGAGCCTGAAGAAAAAAAAAACACGAATTTATTAACAAAACCAAAACCCAAAACCAGCCGGCTCACCTTCATAATAATAACAGAAACAGTGTTTATACTACTGGTGTATTACCGTTAATTTCTGCACGACCTCATAAAGGCAAATGCATATAGAGGATGGAGGAAATAGATCAGTTTCTTAAGTAAGACAAAAATGGGTTTATAAACAAACCGGTGTAACGTGACAGAGGGTCCCCCATTAGGAGAGACCTCTTCTTCTTCATTTATACAGGTAAACCTCGCCCTAGGTACTGAACCATTTAGGCCAGGCTAACCCTAACCGTTCTAACTGAATGGAGGGCGGACTTAATTTTATACTACCCTTAGTTTCGTTACACTGATGCAAGACCCGCCCACCCTCCATGATATCCATGACATTCTATCACACAGTATCTGGTTACTTTGGTTAACTGGATTTACCAGTACAATGTACATAGAACGATTGCCATGTTAATTACGTACCTTCAATAGTTTGAACAAGTTTGGGTAAGAAGTCATGCTGTCGAACTGAAATATATTTCATGGTTTTAAACCCAAGCGGGAGGTTCTCCTCTGGGAAATCCAACAGGATTGGAATGACGACGTCCTGACGTGAATCCACCGTCTTCTGTACCGCCATGTGCATTTCGTACTGACACCAAGAGCTCTTCATGAAGTTTTCAGAAAATACCACCAGGATGAATTTGGATTTTTCAAATGCGTCTTCCGTGGATGCTGGGATGGGCTTCCCATAAGTGAAGTCACGTGGAGCGTAACAACAACGGACACCACGTGCCTCGAGTTGCTCACACACTCCTCCTACGGTCTTTCCGTCATCACTACTATGTACCAGAAATGCATCGTATTGGTACGACTCGGTCTCCATACTGAAACCAATATAAGTCTCATTATTTAGTAAAAGAAACGAAATTTCTCTTTCACGTAGGGACGAGTGTTTTTGTGTAACTTACACTTGCATATAACAACTGAGTACAGCGAGGGCTTATATATATATATATATATATATATATATATATATATATGATTTTACACACGCGCGCGGGCGCACATAAACACACACGTTTACACACACACTTGTGCATCATATATACCTAATTTCACATCTCTGTTCTGTGGGAGAGGCCGCCGATGATATCATGTGTCGGTGTGACATGGGATCTTGACAAAATGCTTGGTAGCATTCGTCGGGCATTTCCATAATCTCTTTGACGATCTCAGCATAGTGCTTTGCAGCCGCCGCTATAGAACAGGTATATCTATTAATAGTGGGTGTTCCTTTGACTGCTGTATGTTTAATTAAAACATTTAAATGTATGTGATATATATACTAGTATTGCTTTAAAAACTTAAACATGCCGTGGTAAACATGCAAATATTCCTACAAGTAAATGGAAGTACCTGTACATGTACTCATAATTTTCAGATATCTATCACTCACCAGCCAAGTTTAGACAACCTGCCTCCGCCAATCTCCTCTTTAACTCTTGGAGAGATTTAATTCCATAAGCGTCTGCCCAATTCCTCAACATTTCTAACTTCTTGTTATGACGTTCTCTTGGGAAATGGCGACTCATGTCTTCTTTGAAAAGAGTACTAGCCTCAACAATATTCATTGTACTGGCAACATGTTCCAAAGACATGATGAGGATGAAGTTCTGGAAGATAAAGTTATAACACAGAGCTTTTGTTAGCTGCCGACTCCTAAAAAATTAAGTAATATTTTAGTGTTTGTAGAATGTATAAGGATATTGTCAACCTTCGCCCCAAACTCCTTATTTGCTGCATTGCATGCATTCTTTTGGGTAACAGATATCATATATCTTTGAACAGTGTTCAGTGACTAAATTAACATTGACAAATATATCATCTGGATGAAAATAAAGGATTACAATTACCTTTAATATTTAAAACTAATCTAGATATCCTACACTCTTGCCAATAATGATGGGATATATTTTTTTAAAATCTTCATGAACTCGATTCAATAAATTTCATTGTGACAATTTTCACAAAACCATTGATATATCTGGCTACGGTAATCACCAATAAAGAACCTGCAATTGATGGGCAGGGAACCAATATATTGAGAGTTGTATGCCATGTTGTTCAGTTCACAATAATGAACCCCAGACATTAATTTAATGGAGTCGCTTTACTTGTGCACTCGACTCGTTTTATAACCTTACATATAATTATATAACGCAAGTGGACGTGTGCAATTTGAGTAATTAAAATTTGCATGCGCTGTTCTGACCTTTTTTTTTTTTTTTTTTTTTTTGTAGTACTTTGCGTTCTAAAATAGTACAATTTGCTTTAACTGTCCTCAACACGTATGTGTGGAGAACGAAATATCGACGTGTTGGCAGATTAAGAGGGGTCGGACATCCCCTGGCTGAATTTTCAAAAAAAAAAAATTGTACACGCACACGTACAGGGATATATCAACCCCTTTCCCTGGATAAAAGACCTGATGTCTTAAATAGTTAACATAACGTAACAAAGTATGCTCACCTGTACTAGTCGATTCTCGAATTTCTTTAAAAGTGTTGCCAACACCTGGTTTCTCTCTGGTACACATGTACTGGTAAGTTTATCATACTACAATACACACATGAATGTTGTAATGAAATTTAATATAAAACGAACCAGTACAGTACATTTACATATGTCAAAGTACGGAACAGTAACTCTAGATGTCAGAGTTAGCCTTTTTCTGTGCACATGTAGTTTTAATGCTAATAAAAAATTATAAAAACGTTTAAATTTTCCATTGTTTATGCCATGCAATCTGTCACTGTGACTATCCCTACCTGCAGCAGCTCAATAAAAAGGCGTCCAACTCAACTGTATTATATTTATTTATTTACTAAAACCATCTTTAAAAGATGAGTAAATAACATGAGTAGAGCTGCTACATCGTTGTGACCACCATTAGCAGCCTCATGAAGAGGTGTACGCTTACGCTAAAGATACACCATATTTTCATTTAAATGATATACCATAAAGACAAAGTCATGATGTATAATTGATGTTAAAATGAAATGAAATAAAATGCATTTACAATAAAAGTTTGACAAAGTTTGTGGCACAATCTCTCTTAATCTAGATGTGCTACTATTTCTTGATCTACCCTGCCATGTTTATAACAGCAGCATATATAGACAGCGATAGCGGATATTGCGTTTTGGTTATATGTTAAGTGGACGTGGCGATGAATTCATGTATTTAGCAGAGCCAAGTTTCATGTATCGCACTATAAAACATACATTACAAATACAAATATGTATAGCTACCCCATCTGTACTGCAGGGATCAGCTCCGTGCTGAAAGAGTAGAGCTGCTTCATCACTGTGACCACCTTTAGCAGCGTTATAAAGAGGTGTACGTCCACCCTAAAGACATATACAAATATTTACATTTTAACGATATACCACAAAGACAAAGTCTAGACGTATAATTAATATAAAAATAAAATGCATTTTAATTTAATGTTGAAAAGTTTTTGGTGTAATCCCTGTCTTATTTGTGCAACTGTCTACATGATCTACACTGCCATGTTTATACAGGTAACAGCAGCATAAATATATGTATATATATATAGACAGCGTTAGTGAGTGTTGCGTTTTGGTTATATATTAAGAGGACACTGTGTTTGATACATGTATTTGACAGAACTATGTTTCATGCATTACAATATATAACAAATATTTCAAATAAAATACATATACCCACACAGTCTGTACTGCAGGGATCAGCTCCGTGCTGAATGAGTAGAGCTGCTACATCGCTGTGACTACCCTCAGCAGCGTTATGAAGAGGTGTACATCGCCACTAAAGACATATACAAATATTTTCATTTTAACGATATACCACAAAGTCATGATGTATACCTGATATTAAAATAAATTGCATTTTAATTAAACGTTGAAAAGTTTGTGGTGTAATCTCTGTCTTATTTGTGAAACTGTCTACATGATCTACACTGCCATGTTTATAACAGCAGCATATATATAGACAGCGTTAGTGAGTTTTGAGTTTTGGTTATATATTAAGAGGACATTGTGTTTGATACATGTAATTGGCAGAACTATGTATCATGCATTACAATATATAACAAATATTTCAAATAAAATACATATACCTACCCTGTCTGTACTGCAGGGATCAGCTCCGTGCTGAATAAGTAGAGTTGCTACATCGCTGTGACCACCCCCAGCAGCGTAGTGAAGAGGTGTACGTCCACACTAAAGACATACAAATATTTTCATTTTAACGATATACCACAAAGGCAAAGTCATGATGTATAATTGATATTTAAATAAAATGAATTTTAATAAAATGTTGAAAAGTTTGTGGTGTAATATTTGTCTCATTTGTGAAACAATCTACATGATATACACTGGCATGTTTATAACAGCAGCATATATAGGGCCTATATACAGCGTTAGTGAGTGTTGCGTTTTGGTTATATATTAAGAGGACATTTTGTTTGATACATGTAATTAGAAGAACTATGTATTATGCATTACAATATATAACAAATATTTCAAATAAAATACATATACCTACCCAGCCTATACTGCAGGGATCAGCTCCGTGCTGAATGAGTAGAGCTACTACATCGCTGTGACCACCCTTAGCAGCGTCATGAAGTGGTGTACGTCCACACTAAAGACATATACTATGTTTTCATTTTAACGATATACCACAAAGATAAAGTCATGATGTATAATTGATATTAACATAAAACATTTTAATTAAATGTCGAAAAAGTTTGTGGTGTTATCTCTCTTCTAGTTGTGAAACTGTCTACATGATCTACACTGCCATGTTTATAACAGCAGCATAGGACAGCGTTAGTGAGTGTGGTTTTGATTATACATTTTAATAAAAGAGGACATTGTGTTTAATACATGTAATATGCAGAACTATGTTTCATGCATTGCAACATGTAACATATATTCAAATAAAATATATATACCTACCTCGTCCGGACTGCAAGGATCAGCTCCAAGCTGAATGAGTAGAGCTGCTACATCACTGTGACCACCATTAGCAGCGTAATGAAGAGGTGTACGTACCCGCTAAAGACATATACAATGTTTTCATTTTAACGATATACCACAAAGACAAAGTCATGATGCAAAATTTACATTAAAATAAAATGCGCTTTAATTAAATGTTGAAAAGTTTGTGGTGTAATCTCTGTCTTATTTGTGAAACTGTCTACATGATCTACACTGTCATGTATATAACAGCAGCATATTAAACACAGCTCGATAGTGATTGTGGAGTTTTGGTTATATTAAGAGGACATTGTGTTTGATACATGTATTTGACAGACCTATGTATCATGCATAACAATATATAACAAATATTTCAAATAAAATACATATACCTACCCTGTCTGTACTGCAGAGATCAGCTCCGTGCTGAATGAGTAGAGCTGCTACATCGCTATGACCACCCCCAGCAGCATAATGAAGAGGTGTACGACCCCACTAAAGACATACACAATGCTTTCAATTTAATGATATGCCACAAAGTCATGATGTATAATTAATATTAAAATAAAATGCGCTTTAATTAAATGTTGAAAAGTTTGTGGTGTAATCTCTGTCTTATTTGTGAAACTGTCTACATGATCTACACTGCCATGTTTATAACAGCAGCATATATATAGACAGCGTTAGTGAGTTTTGCGTTTTGGTTATATATTAAGAGGACATTGTGTTTGATACGTGTAATTGACAGAACTATGTATCATGCATTACAATATATAACAAATATTTCAAATAAAATATATATACCTACCACGTCTGTACTGCAGGGATCAGCTCCGTGCTGAATGAGTAGAGCTGCTACATCGCTGTGACCACCCCCAGCAGCCTTATGAAGAGGTGTACGTCCAAACTAAAAATATATACAAATATTTTCATTTTAACGATATACCACAAAGACAAAGTCATGATGTATAATTGATATTGAAATAAAATGCATTTTAATTAAATGTTGAAAAGTTTGTGGTGTAATCTCTGACTTATTTGTGAAACAGTCTACATGATCTACACTGCCATGTTTATAACAGCAGCATATTGACAGCTTGACAGTGATTGTGGAGTTTTGTTTATATTTAAGAGGACATTGTGATTGATACATGTAATTGGCAGAACTATGTTTCATGCATTACAATATATAACAAATATTTCAAATAAAATACAAATACCCACCCAGTCTGTACTGCAGGGATCAGCTCCGTGCTGAATGAGTAGAACTGCTACATCACTGTGACCACCCTCAGCAGCCTTATGAAGAGGTGTACTACCCTCCTGAAGATGAACAGTGTTTTCGTATGAACGATATACCATAAAGACAAAATAACGATGTATAAATTTGATATTAAAATGAAATTAAATAAAATGCAGTTTTAATATAGGGTTGGAAATGTTTGTGGTATATATATATAATCTCTCCTCTAGTTGTGCATCTATCTCTAGATCTACACTGCCATGTTAACAGCAGCATACAGACAGCGTTAGTGAGTGTGGCGTTTTGGTTATGTATTAAGTGGACGTGGCGTTTGATGCGTGTATTTGTCAGAACTGTTTCATGCATTGTCATATGTAACATATATATTTCAAATAAAATGTATATACCTACCCCGTCTGTACTGCAGGGATCAGCTCCGTGCTGAATGAGTAGAGCTGCTACATCGCTGTGACCACCCTCAGCAGCAAAATGAAGAGGTGCCCAACCACCCTAAAGATGCAGAAGTTTTTAGGTCCACGATTATGTCATTGGACCATTATTACGACATGTCAGTGACATAAATGAATAAATAAATATAAACCATTAAGAAGTGTGCCCGTAGTTTTTTCCTTACGATCAGGTAAGACTAAATTCGACGTTGCGTCTACACCATAAGCAGCGTTATGAAAAGGAGTATGACTACTCCGAAGCTACTGTTTTCATATCCTATCACGGCATTAGCATAATAAATAAATTATCTAATTGATCAATTTACTAATTAATTCAACATTAGTGTTCCCCAGGATTTATGTCAGACGTTCAACACCATAATTATCGCAGTGTAGAGGAGGTCTATTTTATGACGGTGTTTGAAAACGGGGTGTTTATAATACATCGGAGATGAAGCTTATCGTTTTTCAGCTGATATATAAAAAGCTTCTATTCAATGCAATACCTGTTATATACTCGGTATTTATAAATGCATTCTGTAATAGCACGTATACATATACCTTATTTTATTATATTAATTTTAATGACTAATTATATTCCATAAAGCTATCAAGTAGTATGAGAGCAACTACTTTTCATTATTGATCTCAAGACAGGCAAACTTACACCCCATTCCTCCGTCCTCTCGTCCCATGCTCCAGTCTCTAACAGTCCCCGCACTTTGTTGATATCACCACTCTTTGCAGCCCTGTGGAGTGGGTACATTCTTATGAGACTGTATGTTGGAAACACAGTGACCTCTTACTGCAGGCGTGGTTTGCACAGTCCACCTGGAATGGTTATTATCCATTTTCTATATTCACATGATAAGCACCAGACACAGATAAACAGGTAATGCATATTTTGAAATGCCTTTACATGGTAATTGCCAGAGGGAGATTTTCTTCACCTTTCACCCCGACCAAATATAAATAAATAAATAAATATGGACAAATAAAATAAACAAAAGGTCAATGTTTTGTGATAAATTTCGAAAATGATTAACAGTTTTTAATGAAATTATTTGATTAATTGAAATTAGAGTGACTCTGTAAGGCTTCACACAAATGTCATTATCAGCGTATGGAATATTAGGCTGTAAAAGGGCGTCCGTTGTCGTAACCCTGTTCAAAATTACCGCTGACACATATCAAAATTTTGTGGAAAACAAGCCTTCACATTCACATTCACAATCTACCTACAACTGCACATTGCACTTAACAAGCACAGCCAGTATATTCTTAATTAGCTAACCTTACTGCTGGGACACCTAGTAGGCCCCTACTACTAGGCAGCGGGGATGATGGCAAAGTCCCGCTTGTCTATACACGTATAAATAGATACAATGTTTTCAGAGAAAAACTATATACGTGCTATCGGTATGAAATAAATAGAATTAAACATGATAAATGTTGTATCATCTGGAGAAGAAGAACCTGACCACAGTAGGCCTATTGAAATAAATCACTACAGTATTTCCTCATATATGTTATCGGACAGTTCATATATCTCTTTCTTATGACAGTGGAAAAATTCCAGGACCCCGTATCTCGAAAGCTTTGCTTTTGGCGAGCGGGCGCAAGCATGGCGATTCCTCGCTATCCCATCTCTCGAAAGCCTCGCAAAGCTCGACCGTGCGCTAATAGCGAAATCACCATTAGTTTCGAGGCTATTTTTGCGGCGATACAAACTAGTCGCAATGGCCTCTGCGTATGCATAATTCGTCATTTTAATGTGTCTTTCGATAGCATATAACAAAACACATACCAAAACATGGAAGCTTATAATAGATTGAATCACTCGGTACCTCCGATAGAAAAACTTACGGCAAATATTCACGTGAAGAATGCTTAAGTTACGTTTTATTTTGAATAAAACTTACAAAATTAAACATTTTATGCATCATTTTATATTTTCTGATGAATGTAATTAATCTGTGTAGTCTATTGATAATAATCATAAATTTAAAAGTGTCATTTTCTACACAAAATGAAAAAGCAGAAACAAAGCATTCGGTCGCACCGTGACCTTCCTCAATGTCTATTATTGTGAGACTGAACACTACTCACCAATGTGTCAGTAATTGTGTCAGTCCAAGATTCGCTTATTAAATTGTTTTTTGACATTTAATTGGTGTCAAACACTTCAAATATCAGTATTTGTAATTATGATATTCCTATAAATAAAAACAACCTCTTGATTAGCGTCAAAGTGAAAAAAAAAATTTTTGTAATTGTGTTATGACGTCTTCACTTTATGCGGCAATCGGATTTTAGTAGAGTTTGAGGTTACAATTGCGTTACGTTTGTTAAGGCTTCGAGATAGCAGGTGGGTGTAATCGCACTCGCTAATAGTGCGGAATCGCCATGCCCGTGCCCGCTCGCAACATAGAGAAGCTTTCGAGATATATGGGCCCCTGATGTTCCCTAATGCGAGCAGTTCTCAAGCAAAAGCACATTATTTGTGTACGAAACGCACAAACAGAGGTCTTTAACAACCTATATTGTATAACTACAGTACATACATATTTCAGTGCCCCGCTCTATCTTTCAATGTTTATCTTTTTGATAATAGTTCAGTACCACGGAGTGCCACGACCTCGAGTAAACTGGGTCACAGGTTGAACAACATATTCAATAATGGCGAAAGTTATCTACTGTTTTTAACCTGCTGGTTGAAGTAAAATAACAGTGAATTTCCATATCTTCCCTAATGCTTGAAGTCAATAAACACGTGTGATATGAACGTCACAGCGATATTCCGGAGTAAAATGTTGTTGATATGTACGTTGATCTGTTCATATTTATATGTATCATAACACGAAGCTGCTACCGAGACACACCTATCAAAGCTGGGCCACGGTGATAACGGGGAAGTCCCCATTGTGTTTACTTGTTTTGGACATAATATTTCTAAAGAGAAACTAATGGTAACTGTGCCATCGATCTTAAAAGTGGAAAAATAAAACAGAGCAACTACATGTGCATCATCTGGAGACGAAGGATTTTATCACAGTATTGAAATCAATCACCTAAGTCTTTCCCTATAGCCTATCTGAGGGATCATTTTTCCTACTGAAGGTGGGAATTCCAGATGTTTCGCATCCTAATATGCGAGCAGCGCAAATTTTTGTACAACAGCTTATTATTATTATACAGTTGAGGTAAACTACAGTGGGTTCCATATCTTATCAACCCTAGGAAGTTAGTTAACACGTAAAAATGTACATCTGGGAAATAATCTAGGTAAAATGGATGAAATATCCCCAGCCTTCACTCACCTTCCTGTCGCAGATTTGATCTGGTCCAAGATGACGAATGGTATTTCCAGGGGGAATCCCCCAACAGAGCTCAAGAGGGGCCACGTGCTATCCCTCAGATTTAACAGTGCTTTTACAGTGTGCGGAATGTTTCAAATTGGAATTCAAAGTTTACTTATCTTTAAAATTTGACTTTCTTTTTTTTAATAAACCAGCTTTCATCCATTAATTGTTCTTTCAAATATAAAGCATTTGTATTACATGGTACAAATAATTCCCATAAAGTAAACATGTACGTGCACTCACGGTCACAGCTTTGACCTCTACTACTGTTAGGTACATCTCTCTCAATCTCATAAAGTATATGGAAACTCTCATAAAGTATATGGAAATAAATAAATAAATAAATAAATATGGAAAAAATAAGATAAACAAAAGGTCAATGTCATGTGATAAATTGTTTGATTAAAATTATATGATAAATTGAAATAAGAGTGACTCTATAAGGCTTCACACAAATGTCATTCTCAGCATATAGAATGCTAGGATGTGAAAGAGGCTTCCATTATAAAATCTGTTCAAAATAACGGTTGGCACATCATAATATTTAGTGTAAAATAAACCTTCACATCCACACTCTACATGTATCTACAACTGCACGCATACACTCCTACATTAAAGTTTAGAAGCACAGTCAGTTTATTCAACTTTAGCTAACCTTGCTACTGAGACACCTAGTACTGTACTACTAGGCAGTGGGGACGAAGGGAAAGTCCCGCTTGTGTTTACTTGGCAACACGTATAAATAGATACAATATATGTTTCCAAAGAGAAACTTTTCACTTTTACGTGCTAGTTGTATAAAATAAACAAAATAAAATATAAGATTTGTATCGATCATCATCTGGAACTTGACCACATTATTTAGATAAATCACTATAATACTTCCTTATATCTTATCGGAGATATCATATTTTTTTTTTCTAGTGACGCTGGGAATTCCAGATGTTTCGTATCCCTAATGCGCGCAGTTCTCTAGCAAAAGTACAGTATTTGTGTACGAAACGTACAAAATGAAGTCTTTTACAACCTATATTGTATAACTACAGTACATACAAATTTCAGTGCCCCGCTCTATCTACCAATATTTAACTTCTGATAATAGTTCAGTACCACGGAGTGCCACGACCTCGAGCAAATTGGGTCACAGGCTTAAACAACATACTCAGTATTCGATAATTGCGAAAGTTACCTACTGTTGTAAACCTGTCAGTTGAAGTAAAATAACAGCGAATTTCTGTATGCTGGGATGTAAAAAGGCCTCCATTGTAAAGCCTGTTCAAAATAACGGTTGGCACATACCTTCACATTCACAATCTACCTACAACTGTACTCATGCAGTCCTACATTATAGTTAACAGGCACAGCTAGTTTATTGAACCTTCCCACAGGGACACCTACCTGTAGTACTACTAGGCAGCGGTGATGAAGGGAAAGTCTCGCTAGTGTTTACTTGGAAACACGTATAAATAGATACAATGTTTCCAAATAGAAACTAAGTACAAATTGTACGCTAGCGGTATAATATATAAAAATGTTTCATCTGTGGAGACGAAGAACTTGACCGCAGTATTGAAATAAATCACTATAGTATTTCCTAATATCTTATCGAATATATCATATATTTTTCTAATGACGCTGGGAATTCCAGATGTTTCGTATCCCTAATGCGCACAGTTATCAGGCAAAAGTACAGTATTTGTGTACGAAACGCACAACCAGAGGACTTTTACAACCTATTGTATAACTACAGTACATACATATTTCAAGGCTACATTCTGTCTACAATATTTATCTTTTTGATAATAGTTCAGTACCACGGAGTGCCACGACCTCGAGCAAATTGGGTCACAGGCTTAAACAACATACTCAGTATTCGATAATTGCGAAAGTTACCTACTGTTGTAAACCTGTCAGTTGAAGTAAAATAACAGCGAATTTCTGTATGCTGGGATGTAAAAAGGCCTCCATTGTAAAGCCTGTTCAAAATAACGGTTGGCACATACCTTCACATTCACAATCTACCTACAACTGTACTCATGCAGTCCTACATTATAGTTAACAGGCACAGCTAGTTTATTGAACCTTCCCACAGGGACACCTACACACACNTTATTTATCTTTCTGATAATAGTTCAGTACCACGATCTCGATTAAACTGGGTCATAGGCTTGATCAACACATTCAATAATGGCCAAAGTTATCTGCTATTGTTAACCTGCTGGTTGAAGTAAAATAACAGCGAATTCCATGTCTTACATAATGCTTGAAGTCAGTAAACACGTGTGATATGTACGTCAGAGCGATATTCCGGAGTAAAATGTTGTTGATATGTACGTTGATCTGTTCATATTTACATGTATCATAACACAAAGCTGCTACCGAGACACACCTATCACAGCTGGGCCACGCTGACGACGGGGAAGTCCCCATTGTGTTTACTTGTTTTGGACATAATATTTCTAAAGAGACACTAATGGTAACTGTGCCATCGATCTTAAAATTAGAAAAATAGAACAAGTACATGCGCATCATCTGGAGACGAAGGATTTTATAACGTTACAGTACTGAAATCAATCACCTAAGTCTTTCCCTATATCCTATATGAGCGATCATTTTTCCTACTGACGGTGGGAATTCCAGATGTTTCGCATCCTAATATGCGAGCAGCGTAAATTTTTGTACAACAGCTTATTATTATTATACAGTTGAGGTAAACTACAGTGGGTTCCATATCTTACCAACGCTAGGAAGTTAGTTAACACGTAAAAATGTACATCTGGGAAATAATCCAGGTAAAATGGATGAAATATCCCCAGGCTTCACTCACCTTCCTGTCGCAGATTGTTTTCTTGTCCAAGGTGACGAATGGTATTTCCAGGGGGAATCCCCCAACAGAGCCCGAGAGGGGTCACGTGCTATACCTCAGATTTAACAGTGCTTTTACTGTGTGTGGTATGTTTCAAATTGGAATTTAAATTTTACTTATCTTTAAAATGTGACTTTCTTTTTTATATAAACCAGCTTTCATCCATTAATTGTTCTTTCAAATAAAAAGCATTTGTATTACATGGTACAAATAATTCCCATAAAGTAAACATGTACGTGCACTCACGGTCACAGCTTTGACCTCTACTACTGTTAGGTACATCTCTCTCAATCTCATAAAGTATATGGAAACCGGAGGGGCTTTTCAGACTTTTAATGTTTTATTTTTTAAGAGGTAGAACAGCTACTGAAGACATAACAAATGTGCTGATTCGCTCACCTTCATCTTGATTTCAAGTTGGGTGTGCATGCTTAATGCCGGTAGATGAAGCATTTTAAACATAAAAATTGCTTCTTTTGTCGACTATGTCATACCAAAAAATGAATTATTTTGATTAATCTAATCTAATATGTAGTCCAAAGTAGAATGCTCCTGTGTTTTTCTTTAGATAAAATACTCAATTGTCATTTTCACATATTTTGTATACAAAAGTGCGCATAAAATAATAATAATAAAAAATTAAAAAAGCATATTGGATCACAAATTCCAAATTTTGTTACTAGCCTGTTACAAAAATATATATAAAATAAAAACAAATATCATCAGCTGGTTAGAAATTACATTAAACCCATGAGAGTTACATCTGAACTCCGTGCCAAAATCCCAGCAAGCACAATTATCTGGGGCCCAGACGGGTAGGTGGTGGGCTTGCTGGGCAGATCTGGGCAGAGGTTAAACTACGTATAGTCTTATCTGTGTCCCTGGCATGGAGGGCCTCATATTGGCTAGCCTATTTCATGGGTCATCGCAATGTGTATAGGTAGCGACTCCTGGTGTCTGTTGTTAAGACAACACGTTTGAGACTATATAACTGCACTAAGTCACATGACTCTGAGGTCAGAGGTCACGGTTATATAAACAGTGTTCAATCACGTGGTTAGAGTATGTATAGTGTGGCAATCTAAAGGGAGAGGGGGCAGTAGACAAGTAAAAGGCGTACCGGACACTTCAATTTAGTATTGCAGATAGCATAAAATGTGAGTATCTAATGGCATCTAACTGTTCATGTTTTCTATTTTCAGTAATTTTATTATTTATCGAATATTTATGTCACTTTTAATTATTTTTTAGATTTCTACAAGCAAAAAAAAAAAAAAAAAAAGGCAAAAGAAAGAAATGCATCGAGGTGTCAACGGTAACAACAGTTTCAACGAAATATTGTCACAAATTGTGACAGTCATTGTTTCCATTCATTCTACTATATGAAGTTTGTATGTTGTATCACATGTACACTTAATACACCGGTAGATATATGACATGTGTAGTATAGCAGAATACATTTTATATGGTTTGCATGTTCATAAAACCAAATCTGAAAACGGATAATTAATACGTTTGTTAAATGAATCTGTGACACTGTATTATAATGCCAACGTAAATTATATTTGAATTATTATGAAAATCATATCTGTTGGAAATAACAAAAAAAAAGAAAAAAACTGTTTCGGTCATATAAAGACACAAAACATCACGGTAAGAGCGCCGCTAAAATAACAACACATATATATGGACAACTGAAGAAAAATCTTTGTCTCATCTTGAATAGCTAGATGTACTGTACAACACACTAGGGAATAGCATGGTATACGTAAATAGAAATATCGGACGTAACACCTCAAAATATGTTATAGCTCTTGATAACAAAATTGCGACCCGATGAAACCTTGGGTAATTGAAGTGCTAAAATGGGTCTGTTGAAGTCCTACAATCCCCAAGGCCAGGGCCATAAATACTGGATATTATAGCGCTATCCTAATGACTAACACAATTCATTGTACAACTTTGTTTTTACCATAAATGAATGTATATTTATTTTTGATACATTTTAAATATTTCATCCAGTCACAATTTCGTTTCTCGTCACATTCAACATATGGAACGCCATTCACGCAAAAAATGCAGAAGTCAATTCAACAATCTATCGGCACTATTTAACAACCAAAACCTACTTTAACTATCTAAACTTAATTCTACTAAATTAGTTTTGGTCATTTTAATCATTCGTCAAAATCTAACAATCAATAAACGATTCAAAAGTCAATTACCGCAACTCAACAATCAGTCACCGCAACTCAACAATCAGTTATCGCAACTCAACAATCAGTTACAGCAACTCAACAATCAGTTACTGCAAACGGTCANGCTCCATATCAACAGTTACATTTGTAAGTGTAAATACCAACTGATAAGACCAGTACAACACACACACACAAATATATATATTCTGACTCCACAGTGACGTCAGGGTATTTTGTACATGTTTAAGTTTACTTCACAAATATATAGTATGTCGAGCACACCTAAAAGAAACACATCTAAAAAGCACAACTCAGAATGTTCTTAACATCTGGCCCTGAAACTTAATTACAACTATATTCCCACAAATAACTTTCAGCATATATTTCATTATATGACCAGGAGATCCTAATTCACATGGTCGGTCACACTGAAAACGGTTCCATTTTCATGAGAAAAAAAAAAATGGAATGTTATTTCACTCCACATTCTGGTCCTGTAATATGGAATGCTGGAGTGAATGCAACACTACAAACACAACACACACCAGTCAGAATAATGTCACACAATTCTAAAAAACAGAAGTATAATCAGCATAAGCTTATGAGAAATAACATACTAATTGAAATATCTTCATTCATCATCCAATACGAATTTAAATGGATATTCTGGAGGTGATATAAAACAACAAACAAGATAAAATAAAAAAAAATGCTAAAGGAACTTACATAGTGAGAATAAGTGCTCAATAATAACAAAACATTTCAATGGATACCTGAAGGCAAATATTTGTGTATCATCTTGAATAGTTAAATACATAACACACCAAGGGACATATGCTATATGCTATACGTATTAAAACAGAAATATTGGACGTAACACCTCACACCCAGCAGACAAACGACATTGATTCACCGTTGAATCAACGTTAATTTTGGTGGATCAACGTTGAATCAACATAGAATCAATGTCGTTTGCCTGCTGGGACAGTTTATCAGAGATACTGATCACAAAATGGCGACCCGTAGGCTGGGATGAAACCTTGGGTGATTAAGACAGGACTGTTGAGAGCCTACAATATATGGATATATGTAGCACTATCCATTAGACATCGTTGCTTTACCATAAACGAATGAACACTTAACTTTAGGAAATTTTCAAATTCTTCATCGAGTACCAATTTAGTTTTTCGTTACATTCAACAGTTACATTCGTAAACGTAAATACAAACTGGTGAGACAACGGTATAAATATATAAATATATTCTGACTCCACAGTGATAACACAATGTTCTTTACATGTTTAAGCTTACTTTGCAAATATATCACATGTCGAGCACACCTCAAAAGTGCATCTTAAAAACACAACGCAAATCGTTCTTTGATTGCTGGTTCTGAAACGTAAAAACGTAAAAATATTCACACCAATAACTTTCCCCATAAATTTAATTATATGATCAGGAGATCTTAATTCACATGGTCGGTCACACTATAAACTACTATTTTCCATACCGCACAAGAAAAATATGGAATATTATTTCACTTTACAATCTGGCTCTCGTGTAATATGGAATGCTAGAGTAAATGCAACACAATAATCAATATGTAATGTGTAATATCAGCCAAAAAAAGGCAAACTTGTTACTGATTACACTTGTCACTCACAGTTTTAAATGTTAAACTTATGGATTAGTAAATTGCAATATAATAATGATTCATTACTAATACTAATTTAGGGTGTACAGTATATGGCATATAATACGGCGATATAACAAGTTCATATGTTAACATCTTCATTCATTATTTTTGACAGTTAATTCAAAATATATTCCAACTGACTTGGGTGATAGTGGTCCTTAATTTTGAAGGAATATGCTGTAGTCAAAACAACAATAAAGAGACCATGCTTCTGTGATAAGAGGGTATGTTTCACCTACAATGCTAACTAGCTATCACGTCCTCACGGTATCCGCTCTGACAGTCGCCTTTTTACTGCTGGTATCCGAATGCTGGTGGTGCATTGGGTGCGGTGAATATGCTGTAATTAATATAAACAACAAACAGGATAGATAATGCTTTATGGTAAAATAAGTCCATTATGATATGGTCATATGATAAAGTAAGTCCACTATGTACATTTCAAGGGGATCTTTCTTCTCCTAAAACGTCAACTGGTAATTGGCGCACGTTCTCATCACGGTACCCCCACTGAGAGTTAACATTATACTGCTTGTATCTTTATGCACCATATCTTATTGGTTGGCTGTGGTACATGGATTATTATAGTAAATGTGGCTTGTTACCCCTGTACTTACTTCTAACGAATCATTTACACTGCAGGTCAATACCTATGAAACATGCCCTAACATAACGACATGCATGCTGTCGTGAAAGAAATGATCCTTACTAACTATTCCATTCAAAAGATATGCTGGCTATTTTAAAGTGCGTATCGAAAAACAATGGGCTTCTCTTTCAATTCAGGTTCTGTAATTTGACCAACTTTTTGTAATAAATCGTGTGTTATACTTAACAGAAAGAGAAGACTTTGGAGAGAGATTTCGAAAATAATTGTACATCAATAGCAAAAAATCAAATATTTATAGTAGTCATAGTTCACATTCCTCGGGGTTCACAGACAAATTGTCTAGGAGCAGCTGCAGCTTCCTACTCTGCCTGCAGACGTCTGATCAGTGCTGTACAATCTTCAAGTTGCTGTCGCAATGCTGCAATCTCCCGTTTCAGGTTTTCGTTTTCATCACGAAGTTCACCGTAGAGAGGCGCATCTGTTGGTCCTGAAAGATGAACGGCATGTATACATATATATAGGCTAATAAGATAACACATACATGTATTATTCGTGAATGCGTTTCAGAAATGGTCCCAAATATATAACATAATAATGTGCTAATAAACAGTTATTTATTGATAGTATTTCTAATTACACTTTATAAGCAGTTTTAAGTTCTAAAATGTCAAAATTTCACAAGGTGATTTTACGTTGTGTATAAAATACCTTTAATAGCGTTGACCAATTTCGGGATGAAATCTTGGCTCTGGTAAGGGATACAATTGAGAGTTCCATATGGAGGCGGTAAAGACTTTGGATCGACGTCAATGGTGACAGGAATCATCACGTCTTCTTTCCTTTCGTCGGCCTCAATAAGTGCCACGTCACACGTCATCTTAAACAATTTACTTTCCAGAGAATTTTTGGAAAAAAATGGCACCGTGCGCTTGGCTGTCTTAACTGGATCATTATCAGAGTTTACTTTGGATGTTCCAGCAAGAGCTGTTTCAGAACAGCGGACTCCACTGGACTTTAACTCCCCCCTCACCTTGTCCACTACCTCCTCGTCGTCACTGTGGTGTGCTAAATATGCGTCGTATTGGTACAAATCTGTCTCCATACTGGGATGAACCAAAGGAATAGATAACAATAAGAAAAGTTTAAACTTGCACTTATGGATAGAATATATGCACACTTTGCATAGATGATTATTAGCATTAAATTATTTCGCTGAGGGCCCATAATATTGTCAAATTTGATGAGATGATATGCATGTAAAATCCTATTTCATTAAAATTTAAAAATAGAAATATTGATTTGAAATGAAAATCGTATCAAAAAGTATGGAACTTCAGGGTACGTTGTACACATTGAGCTGGTAGTTTGGGGCAATTATTGTAAGGTGTAGGTGGGAAATTCATTTGAAAACTAAATGGAAACTGTACCAACCAGCAATATATACAATCTTTCTTCATTCTCAGATAGTAAGAAGTATTGAACTCATATCGTAATTACAAGTTACCAAAAATGTGGTCGCCTAACGCAATATCAATTTTTGATAATTAAATTCCCAGATGGCACTGAGCCTATAGGCGGATTATAATCTCCCTGAGTTAGATTTAGGCCTCCGACACACACACACACACACACACACACACACACACCTATATATACCTTATTTCACATCTCTGCTCCGTGGGACAAACTGTAGATGTAATCATGTGTCTGTTTGACATGGGATCTTGACAAAATGTTTCGTAGTATTCGGCTGACATATCCATAATCGCTTGGACGATCTTGGCGTAGTGATTTGCAGCAGCCACTATATAAATGTACAGGTATATCATTTGATAGTGGATTACATGTAAATACAGCACATGTCATTTTAAGTATATGTAATAATAATTCATTTTGTATTTATAAAAGAAACTTACAACGATTTAGAAATCAAAACCGTGTTCAGGTTAAGCAAAATTGTGGTACACATGTAAAAATACAAGTGGATAAAAAGTGGATAAAAAGCCAAGTGAATATGATATACATATACATGTATCGCTCACCGGCTAAATTATGACGTCCAACATTCGACAATCTGACTTTTAACTCTTGGATAGTTTTAACCCCATTCGTGTTGGCCCACGCGTTTAATCTATCTAACTTCTTGTTCTGGAGTTCACTGGTAGGATCGTTACTCATGTCTTCATTGAAAATAATGTAAGCCTCAACAAGAGTCATTGTAGCAGCAACATGTTCCAAACACAAGATGAAGATGAAGTTCTGGAAGATAGAACACTGCCGTAGTGCTTTTCTCAGCTGCCATTCGAAATTAAATAATATTTTTAAGATTTTAGAATGTTTGAAACAATTTTTAAAACAAAATACATATACAAAATATATCTTATTTCAGTCAGAAGCAATAAATGAATTACATTTGCAAGATTTAAAGTGTCGTCAATAAAGTCCCACATTCAGAATGTCAGCAAACGAAGAATCAGGAAAAATGCACCTTGATAACATGCATAGTATTTCGTGTCATTTTAAAACTGTATAATTTGCTTTAGCTGTCTTCGCACACGTGTCAAGTATTCACTACGAACGAAATACCTGGTGTCTAATGGTGGCAGATATAGGAGGGAGATTTCGGACAAACATATCCTAGACTTTGAAAATGTGGAACGAGTTAATTTTTTTAAAAAGATTTGTAGTACTCCGTGTTACAAAACCGTACATTTTGCTTTATCTTTCCTCGAACACGTGCCAACTACCTGTGGAGAAATAAATACTTGACATCTTATAGTAGTGGATTTTTTCTGAGGGGGGGGGGGTGGGGGGGGAGTCGGGGAGGCTCTGTCGGACACCCCTGGCTGAAATTTCAAAACTGAAATATAGTACACGTTTTAGAAATCGACCATCCTCCGTTCCATAAAAGACTTGATATTAATGTTTTTATAACGTGACATTTCTCACCTGGACTTGACCATTCTCGAATTTCTTTAAAACTGTTGCTAATCCATGTTTTGTCCATATTTGGCGATCGCTGGGACGTACACCACGCTACAAAAAACAAATTAATGTTGTAATGGCATTTAACATAGAGCAAGACAGCACATTATGTTTACATATGTCATAGTACAGTATAGTAAGCTTACATGTCAGCGTTAGCCTTTCTGTTTACATGTTTTTTGTGCTAATAAATAAATAATAAAATCATTTAAAAGTGCTTTCATTGTTCATGCCATGGGATCTGCAACTGTGACGATCTCTAGCTGCAGCAGCACAACAAAGAGGTGTTCAACTCCCTTGAATTATAATAGTCGGTTTCTTTATTTAATATGTTATGCAGATGCTATCTGCATATGTAAAAATCATTAAAATTTAACAAAATTAATAATGATAAAGCTTTGCAAACTCGTCAGTATAGCTAAAATGGCATACAAGTGCATATTCATTGTACATTAACCTACCCTGGTCTTGTTGCGGGGATAAGCTAATATGCTGAATGAGTACAACTGCTACATTACATTATTACAATTATGATATATCAGGAATATAAGAAAATTAGTAAAAACATGAGTAAAATTATAAGGCAAGCCCCGCCCCCCCCCCCCAAAAAAAAAAAAAAATGCCATATTTTCTTTACCCTGTTACAGTTGCGGCATTGCGTCTACAACACTAACTGTAACAGTACTGGCAGCAAAGAGAAAAAGTAAAAATGGTTTATGTATTGGAATATCGAAGATGTATTTCAAGAGATTTACATATACATGTACCTACCCTGTCTGTACTGCAGGGATCAGCTCCGTGCTGAATGAGTAGAGCTACTACATCGCTGTGACCACCATCAGCAGCGTAATGAAGAGGTGTACGTCTCCACTAAAGACATATACAATGTTTTCATTTTCACGATATACCACAAAGTCATGATGTATAATTAATATGAAATTAAAATACACTTTAATTAAATGTTGAAAAGTCTGTGGTGTAATCTCTCTTCTAGTTGTGAAACTGTTTACATGATCTACACTGCCCATGTTTATAACAGCAGCATATTGACAGCTTGATAGTGATTGTGGAGTTTTGGTTATATATTAAGAGGACATTGTGTTTGATACATGTATTTGACAGAACTATGTATCATGCATAACAATATATAACAAATATTTCAAATAAAATACATATACCTACCCAGTCTGTACTGCAGAGATCAGCTCCGTGCTGAATGAGTAGAGCTGCTACATCGCTGTGACCATCCTCAGCAGCGTCATGAAGAGGTGTACCTCCCAACTAAAGACATATACTATGTTTTCATTTTAACGATATACCACAGTCATTATGTATACCTGATATTAAAATAAATTGCATTTTAACTAAATGTTGAAAAGTTTGTGGTGTAATCTCTGTCTTATTTGTGAAACAGTCTACATGATCTACACTACCATGTTTATAACAGCAGCATATATAGGGCCTATAGACAGCGTTAGTGAGTGTTGCGTATTGGTTTTATATTAGGAGGACATTGTGTTTGATGCATGTAATTGGCAGAACTATGCATCATGCATTACAATATATAACAAATATTTCAAATAAAATATATATACCTACCTTGTCTGTACTGCAGGGATCAGCTCCGTGCTGAATGAGTAGAGCTGCTACATCGCTGTGACCACCCTCAGCAGCGTAATGAAGAGGTGTACTACCATTCTGAAGATATACAATGTTTTCATTTAACGATATACCATCAAGACAAAGTCATGATGTATAACTGATATTAAAATAAAATGCGTTTCAATTAAATGTTGAAAAGTTTGTGGTGTAATCTCCGTCTTATTTGTGCAACTGTCTACATGATCTACACTGCCATGTTTATACAGGTAACAGCAGCATATATATAGACAGCGTTAGTGAGTGTTGCGTTTTGGTTATATATTAAGAGGACATTTTGTGTTTTGATACACGCAATTGGCAGAACTATGTATCATGCATTACAATATATAACAAATATTTCAAATAAAATACATATACCTACATCGTCTGTACTGCAAGGATCAGCTCCGTGCTGAATGAGTAGTGCTGCTACATCGCTGTGACCATCCCTAGCAGCGTAATGAAGAGGTGTCCAAAAATCCTGAACATATACAAATGTTTTCATTAAAACTATATACCATAAAGACAAAGTCATAATGTATAATTGATATTAAAATAAAATGCGTTTCAATTAAATGTTGAAAAGTTTGTGGTGTAATCTCCGTCTTATTTGTGCAACTGTCTACATGATCTACACTGCCATGTTTATACAGGTAACAGCAGCATATATATAGACAGCGTTAGTGAGTGTTGCGTTTTGGTTATATATTAAGAGGACATTTTGTGTTTTGATACATGCAATTGGCAGAACTATGTATCATGCATTACAATATATAACAAATATTTCAAATAAAATACATATACCTACACAGTCTGTTCTGCAGGGATCAGCTCCGTGCTGAATGAGTAGAGCTGCTACATCGTTGTGACCACCCTCAGCAGCAAAATAAAGAGGTGTACGTCCATCCTGAAGATGCAGAATTTTTTAGGTCAACGATTATGTCATGTGGCCATAATTATGATATATCAGTGACATAAATGAATAAATAAATATATAAATCATTAAGAAGTGTGCCCGTTGTTTGTGCCTTAAGATAAAGTAACATAAAAATGCGACGTTGCGTCTACACCATAGGCAGCGTTATGAAAATGAGCATGACTACTCCAAAGATATACTGTTTTCATATCCCATCATGGCAGTAGCATAATGTATCAAAGACATTAACAATTAATGAATAAATTATCTAATAATGAATAAGTTATCTAATTTACTAATTGATTAAAAAATAGTGTTCCCGTGGATTTATGTCAGACGTTCAACACCATGATTACCGCAGTGTAGAGGCGGTCTATTTAATGGCGGCGTTTGAAAATGGGGTGTTTATGATACATCGGAGATGCAGCTTATCGTTCTTCAGCTTATATAAAATAGCTTCTATTCAATGCAATACCTGTTATATACATCAAATTCTACTATTATGTGAAATGTCATTTACGCTCAATATAATCGACCTTCTGTCCTTTGCTGAGACTATACTCGGTATTTATAAATACATTCTGTAATGGCACGTAATAAACATACCTTATTTTATTATATTAATTTTAATGACTAATTATATTCCATAACGCTACCAAGTAGTAAGAGAGCAACTACTTTTCATTATAGATCTCAAGACAGGCAAACTTACTTCAAAAAAATTATGTGGATGTTCGTCAAAACCCAAAATAACCATCTTGTTTACGTCCCATGTTCCAGTCCCTAACAGTGGCCGCACTCTGTTGATATCACCACTCCTTGCAGCTTCGTGGAGAGGGTTCATTTTTGTGAGATTGTATATTTGGCAGATAAAGATGTTGGCTGAATCACAGTGAGTTTTAACTCGAGCTTTACGCAGTCCACCTGGAATAGTCATTATCCATATTCTATATTCACACGTTGAATACAAACACTGGTACATGTAGACAGGTAAAGCATTTTTTTTTTATACCACTACATGTTAATTGCCATAGAGAGGATATTTCTTCACCTTTCACCCCGGCCAAATATAAATGAATGAATACATAAATAAATATGGAAAAAATAAAATAAACAAAAGGTCAATGTCATATGTCAAAATTGTTTGATTGAAATTATATGATAAATTGAAATAAGAGTGACTCTATAAGGCTTCACACAAATGTCATTCTCAGCATATAGAATGCTGGGATGTAAGAAGGCGTCCATTATAAAATCTGTTCAAAATAACGGTTGGCACATCATAATATTTAGTGTAAAATAAACCTTCACATCCACACTCTACATGTATCTACAACTGCACGCATACACTCCTACATGTACATTAGAGTTTACAGGCACAGCCAGTTTATTCAAAATTAGCTAACCTTGCTACTGGGACAGGTACTACTAGACAGCGGGGACGAAGGGAAAGTCCTGCTTGTGTTACTTGGCAACACGTATAAATAGATACAATGTTTCCAAAGAGAAACTAAACACTGGTACGTGCTAGTTGTATAAAACAAACAGAATAAAATATAAAATTTGTATCATCATCTGGAACTTGACCACATTATTTAAATAAATCACTATAATACTTCCTTATATCTTATCGAAGATATCATATATTTTTTCTAATGACGCTGGGAATTCCAGATGTTTCGTATCCCTAATGCGCGTGCATTTCTGCCAAAGTGCAGCATTTGTGTACGAAACGCACAAACTGAAGTCTTTTACGACCTTTCGTATGACTACAGTACATGCATATTTTAAGGCCACGTTCTATCTACCAATGTTTATCTTTTTGATAATAGTTCAGTACCACGGAGTGCCACGACCTCGAGCAAATTGGGTCACAGGCTTAAACAACATATTCGATAATTGCGAAAGTTACTGTTGTAAACCTGTCAGTTGAAGTAAAATAAGAGCGAATTTCTGTATCTTACCTAATGCTTGAAGTCAGTAAACAGGTGTGATATGTACGTCAGAGCTATATTCCGGAGTAAAATGTTGTTGATATGTACGTTGATCTGTTCATATTTACATGTATCATAACACAAAGCTGCTACCGAGTCACACCTATCACAGCCGGGCCACGGTGACGACGGGGAAGTCCCCATTGTGTTTACTTGTTTTGGACATAATATTTCTAAAGAGAAACTAAAGGTAACTTTGCCATCGATCTTAAAATAAGAAAAATAAAACAGTACAAGTACATGTGCATCATCTGGAGACGAAGGATTTCACCACAGCATTGAAATCAATCACCTAGAGTCTTTCCCTATATCCTATCTGAGGGATCATTTTTCCTACTGACGGTGGGAATTCCAGTTGTTTCGCTTCCTTAAGGCGAGAATCGCGAACTTTTATACCAGCTTTATTAAAAAAAACGTACAAATTGGCGTCACTCAAAACATATTTAAGACCACCATCATGTTTTACAATACCAATTGATTTTTTTACCGGTATTTGTCTTTATAAAAATAGTATAACTTAAGTGTAGCATGGCCTCCAGTAAACTAGGTCACAGTATTGATCGCCAAGGTCGAAAATAACGAAGGGTATCTATCGAGTTTTTAACCTGTTAGTTGAGGTAAATTAACGTGAATTCCATAGCTTACCAACGCTAGGAAGTTAGTTGACACGATAAAATGTACACACGGGAGATTATCCAAGTAAAATGGATGAAATATCCCCAGCCTTCACTCACCTTCCTGTCGCAGGTTTGATCTTGTCCGAGGTGACGAATGGTATTTCCAAGGGGAATCCCCCAACAGAGCCCGAGAGAGGTCACGTGGTATCCCTCAGATTTAACAGTGCTTTTACTGTGTGTGGTATGTTTCAAATTGGAATTTAAAGTTTACTTGTCTTTAAACCAGCTTTCATCCATTAATTGCTCTTTCAAATATAAAGCATTTGTATTTCATGGTACAAATAATTCCCATAAAGTAAACATGTACGTGCACTCACGGTCACAGCTTTGACCTGTATTACTGTTAGGTAGGCCTACATCTCGCTTAATCTCATAAAGTATGGAAACCGGAGGGGCTTTTCAGACTTTAAATGTTTTTATCTTTTAAAGAGGTAGAATAGCTACTGAAGACATAACGAATATGCTGATTCGCTCACCTTCATCTTGATTTCAAGTTGGGTGTGCATGCTTAATGCCGGTAGATGAAGCATTTTAAACATAAAAATTGCTTCTTTTGTCGACTATGTCATACCAAAAAATGAATTATTTTGATTAATCTAATCTAATATGTAGTCCAAAGTAGAATGCGCCTGTGTTTTTCTTTAGATAAAATACTCAATTGTCATTTTCACATATTTTGTATACAAAAGTGCGCATAAAATAATAATAAAAAAAAAAAAATTAAAAAAGCATATTGGATCACAAATTCCAAATTTTGTTACTAGCCTGTTACAAAAATATAAAATAATAAAAACAAACAGCATCAGCTGGTTAGAAATTACAATAAACCTTTGAGAGTTACATCTGAACTCCGTGCCAAAATCCCAGCAAGCACACTTATCTGGGACCCAGACGGGTAGGTGGTGGGCTTGCTGGGCAGATCTGGGCAGAGGTTAAACTACGTAGTCTTATCTGTGTCCCTGGCAAGGAGGGCCTCATATGGGCTAGCCTGTTTCATGGGTCACTGCAATGAGTATAGGTAACGACTCCGGGTGTCTGTTGTTAAGACAACACGTTTGAGACTATATAACTGCACTAAGTCACGTGACTCTGAGGTCAGAGGTCACGGTTATATAAACAGTGTTCAATCACGTGGTTAGAGTATGTGTAGTGTGGCGATCTAAAGGGAGAGGGGGCAGTAGACAAGTGAAAGGCGTACCGGACACTTCAATTTAGTATTGCAGATAGCATAAAATGTGAGTATCTAATGGCATCTAATTGTTCATGTTTTCTATTTTCAGTAATTTTATTATTTATCGAATATTTATGTCACTTTTAATTATTAAGTTAAAAGAAAGAAATGCATCGAGGTGTCAACGGTAACAACAGTTTCAACGAAATATTGTCACAAATTGTGACAGTCATTGTTTCCATTCATTCTACTATATGAAGTTTGTATGTTGTATCACATGTACACGTACGTAACTTATTACACCGGTAGATATATGACATGTGTAGTATAGCAGAATACATTTTAACCAAATCTGAAAACGGATAATTAATACGTTTGTTAAATGAATCTGCGACACTGTATTATAATGCCAACGTAAATTATATTTGAATTATTATGAAAATCATATCTGTTGGAAATAACAAAAAAACTGTTTCGGTCATATAAAGACACAAAACATCACGGTAAGAGCGCCGCTATAATAACAACACATATATATGGACAACTGAAGAAAAATCTTTATGTCTCATCTTGAATAGCTAGATGTACAACACACTAGGGAATAGCATGGTATACGTAAATAGAAATATCGGACGTAACACCTCAAAATATGTCATAGCTCTTGATAACAAAATTGCGACCCGATGAAACCTTGGGTAATTGAAGTGCTAAAATGGGTCTGTTGAAGTCCTACAATCCCCAAGGCCAGGGCCATAAATACTGGATATTATAGCGCTATCCTATGACTAACACAATTCATTGTACAACATTGTTTTTACCATAAATGAATGTATATTTATTTTTGATACATTTTAAATATTTCATCCAGTCACAATTTCGTTTCTCGTCACATTCAACAGTTACATTTGTAAGTGTAAATACAAACTGATAAGACCAGTACAACACACACACACAAATATATATATTCTGACTCCACAGTGACGTCAGGGTATTTTGTACATGTTTAAGCTTACTTCACAAATATATAGTATGTCGAGCACACCTAAAAGAAATACATCTAAAAAGCACAACTCAGAATGTTCTTAACATCTGGCCCTGAAACTTAATTACAACTATATTCCCACAAATAACTTTCAGCATATATTTCATTATAAGACCAGAAGATTCTAATTCACATGGTCGGTCACACTGAAAACGGTTCCATTTTCAAGACAAAAAAAATGGAATATTATTTCACTCTACATTCTGGTCCTGTAATATGGAATGCTGGAGTGAATGCAACACTACAAACAAAACTCACACCAGTCAGAATAATGTCACACAATTCTAACTAACAGAAGTATAATCAGCATAAGCTTATGAGAAATAACATGCTAACTGAAATATCTTCATTTATCATTCAAAACGAATTTAAATTGATATGCTGGAGGTGATATAAAACAACAAACAAGATAAAATAAAAAAATGTTAAATGAACCTACATAGTGAGAATAAGTGCTCAATAATAACAAAACTATTTCAATGGATAATTGAAGGTAAATATTTGTGTATCATCTTCAATAGCTAAATACATAACACACCAAGGGGCATATGCTATATGCTATACGTATTAAAACAGAAATATTGGACGTACCATTTTCAACACCGTACAAGAGAAATATGGAATATTATTTCACTTAAAATCTGGCTCTCCTGTAAAACGGAATGCTGGAGTAAATGCAACACAATAATAAATGTAATGTGTCAATATGTAGTCAGTATCAGCCAGAAAAAGGCAATCTTGTTACTTATTACACTTGTCACTCACAGTTTTAAATATCAAACTAGTGGAATAGTAAATGGTCCATTAGGTTGGGTGATAGTGGTCCTTCATTTTGAAGGCATATGCTGTAGTTAAAATTACAATAATGATCATGCGGCGCCCCTTAGCATGTCCCACGCCCCTAGGATGTCGCGGCGCCCGCGCCTAGACTATAGGATGTCGCGGCGCCCGCGCCTAGTAAGATTTATTATAAAGTATTATTATAATGAGACATTAAGGTACATATAAATAGAACAGGTGGTGGGTAGAGAGGAGAGTTAGGTAGTGGGAATAAAGCTGTTTGGAAATCCACGACTCTTGTTGCTCACTTCTTCTCGATCTGTGAACCTAAAATCGAACCTTACAGTAGTCATAGTTCACGTTCCTTCGGATTCACAGACAAATTGCATTAGAGCAGCTGCAGCATCCAACTCTGCCTGCACACGTCTGTTCAATGATGTACTATCTTCAAGTTGCTGTCTCAGTGCTGCAAGTTCCCGTTTCAGGTTTTCGTTTTCATCACGAAGTTGACCGTAGAAAGGCGGATCTGTTGGTCCTGAAAGATGAACGGCATGAATAAATAAAGATAGTCTAATAAGATAACACATACATGTATTATTCGCGAATGCGTTTCAGTAATAGTTCCAAATTGAAATATAACATATTAACGTACTAATAAACACACCAATTGATAGTACAGTTATTCTAATTCCACTTAATATATAGTTTTAAGTTCTAAAATGTCAAAATTTCACAAAGTGAGTTCACTTTGTGTATGAAATACCTTTAATAGCGTCGATCAATTTCTGGATGAAATCTTGGCTCTTGTAGGGGATACAATTAAGAGTTCCATATGGAGGCGGTAAAGACTTTGGATCGACGTCAATGGTGACAGGAATCATCACGTCTTCTTTCCTTTCGTTGGCCTCAATAAGTGCCACGTCACACGTCATCATAAACAATTTACTTTCCAGAGAATTTTTGGAAAAAAATGGCACCGTGCGCTTGGCTGTCTTAACTGGATCATTATCAGATTTTATTATAGATGTTCCAGCAAGAGCTGGTTCAGAACAGCGGACTCCACTGAACTCTAACTTCCCCCTCACCTCGTCCACTACCTCCTCGTCGTCACTGTCGTGTGCTAAGTAGACATCGCATTGGTATGAATCTGTTTCCATACTGGAATGAGCCAAACGGTAAAGTTTATTTGGTTCACAGACAAATTGTCTTGGAGCGTCTGCAGTCATCACCTCTGCCTGCAGACGTCTGTTCAATGCTGTACTATCTTCAAGTTGCTGTCGCAGTGCTGCAATCTCCCGTTTCATGTTTTCGTTTTCATTACGAAGTTGACCGTAGAGAGGCGCATCTGCTGGTCCTGAAATTTGAATGGCATCCATACCTAAGGATAGTCTAATTAGATAACACACCTATTTATGGATGCGCTTCAGAAACAGTTAAAAATAAAACGTACTAATAAACAATTACTTATTAAAAGCATATCTAATTTTAAAAGATTTAAGTTGCAAAATATCAAATGTTCACAAGGTGACTATATGTTGTGTATGAAATACCTTTAATGACGTCGGCCAATTTCGGGATGAAATCATGGCTCTGGAAATGGATACATTGCATAGTATCACATGGAGGCGGTAAGGATTTTGGATCGACGTCAGTGGTGACAGGAATCATCACGCCTTCTTTTCCTTTCTCGGCCACACCAAATGCTACGTTAGATGTCACCTTAAATGGTTCCACCTTAAATGGACTCCCCAGAGACGTTTTGAAAAAGATAGACACCGTACGCCTGGTGATCTCCACTGATTCGCACATAGACTGTATCTTAACTGATCCAGGCAAGGGAGGTTCACAAAAGCAGACTCTATTGGACTCGAACTGTCCCCTCACCTCGTCCACTACCTCTTCGTCGTCACTGTGATGAGCTAAGTTGGCATCGTATTGGTAGGAATCTGTCTCCATAGTGGAACGAGCCAAAAGAAAAAAAGGTAACAATTAGTGAAGTAAATGTGATTTTGGATTATATACAATGCTTGTGTTTTGTAAGTATTCACTAAATTTTGTGAATTGGTTGTTTCATATCACAGCTAAATTCCTATTTCACTGATCACTCGAAAATGATTTGTCACTTTTGGTAACAGGATCACTTTTTTAAGTGTAGTCCCTTTTTACTGAATTGAGAATAGTTTAGAAATAAAGGTTTTTAAAAAACGCACCAAACCGTATTCGTTGTGCTCTGCTCACTGCATAAGCTGTTAGTGTGGACGGGTCATTTCAACGTAAATAAAGAGATATTATCTAGAAAAGTAGACTGTTTCCATATACATGCTTTCTTAAATACTACATGCATTTCCTCGTACCTTAATTACGCGACAACTCCAACAAGTGGGCATCTTACCTGAACACAAACCAGGGTATTTAGTTACGCTGTCTTTTTTTTTTTTTTTTTGTACTCTAAGGGGACTACGTGCGGAGTTATAATCTGCTTAAATTCGTTTTGATCCTCGACACACACACACACACACACACACACACACACACACACACGTGTACATATTTATATATATGTGTATATATACCTAATTTCACATCTCTGCTCTGTGGAACAACCAGCCGATGTAATCATGTGCCGTTGTGACATGGGATCTTGACAAAATGTTTCGTAGCAGTAGGGTGACATGTCCATTATCTCTTTGACGATCCCAGCATAGTGCTTTTCAGCAGCCACTGTATAAATATAATCTTTGAATAGTGTTCTTTTTATCTGCTGTACAAATGCTTGAATAAAAACATATATATATACTAGTGTTGTTTTGTGTTTGCTTTGCGTAAATAAATAAACATGCCATGGTACTACATATACATGTACATATGACATACTGATACGTATCACTCACCGGCCAAGTTTTGACACCCTGCATCTGCCAATCTCGCCTTTAACTTTTGGATAGTCGTTAGCCCATAACTTTGTGCCCAATTCCTCAACATTTCTAACTTGTTATGACGTTCATTTAGGGAATGGCATCTCATGTCTTCTTTAAAAAGAGTATTAGCCTCAACAATATTCATTGTAGCAGCAACATGTTCCAAAGTCAAGACGAAGATGAAGTTCTGGAAGATTAAATTATAACGCAGTGCTTCTGTTAGCTGCCGACTCAAGGTTAAAAATAAAGTATATGTTAAATCTATTTAAAGCAATATATATATATATATAATTATCATATTTCAATAAAGAATGATTTATATATAGAAGAGAGAAAGTGACCTGAATATATAACATGGCATATTACGAATGACAGCAAACAATGGGCTTCGTCGGTACTCCATAGATCCTTTTAAAGCAAATCAGGAAAACTGAGTTTTGAAAACATAAATGAAATAAGCTTTTTCAAAGGGGTAGTATTTCGTGTAACAAAACCGTGCACTTTAACTGTCATCAAACGGGTACGTGTCAAGTACATATATTATACCTGACGGTTTCGATCTGACACCCCCAGAACTTTGATAATGTGGAAATGGTTAGATACCCGACATCTTATAATGGCGGGTTCAAGGGGGGGGGGGGGGGCGGTCGGGGAAAATCTGTTGGACACCCCTGGCTGAAATTAAAAAAAAAAAATCAATAAAGAAAATCAACCATCCGTCTGTCGATAAAAGACGTGACATATAATCTCTCACCTGGACTTGATCGTTCTCGAATTTCTTTAAACGTGTTGCTAACTCCTGGTTTCTCCATTGTATAGTACCGCTGGGACGTTCGCCACGCTACAATAACACATTTATGTTGACATGACATTTAAAATATGTAAAGAGACAATACAGAATATTTACATTTGTCATACTGTAGTAGGACAGTACATGTCACAGACTTTTCTGTTTACATATAGTTCTTAATGTTAATAAATAAATAATAAAAATGATTCAAATGCTTCCATTATTTATGCCATGCGATCTGCCAATGTGACTCCCTCTAGCTGAGCAATAAAAAGGTGTACGACTCAACTGAATTATGTCAGTCGATTTTTTCATGCAGATGTTATCTGCATGTGTGTATACATGTACATGTCATTAAAAACTAATAAATTGTTAATCACTGAAACTGCAAACTCGACAGTGTCGTTGAAGCTGAACTGAAAATAGTTAAAGTGGCATACAAGTGCATATGCATTGTACGTGTAGCCTTGAACATAATAAGAGATTTTTATGTCCAAGGTGTAGCCTACCTACCGAGTCTTCAATACGGGGATCAGCTCCGTGCTGAATGAGTAGAGCTGCTACATTGCTGTGACCACCCTGAGCAGCGTAGTGAAGTGGTGTACTACCATACTGAAGATACACAACGTTTCCATACAAAGGTTATGTCATATATTCTCATTAATGATGTATTCGTAATTAATGATGTATCAGCGACATAAATGAATTAATTAATTTTTAAATTAAAATTACATTACTATTATCTATCCCCACAACTCCATACATGTACATGCGGTATAACAATATTATGAAGACAGTAAGCAGCAGTGGGCGTCTTTGATTATTCACTTGATAAAGCAAAAATATTTAATACAATGGAATATCGACGAAGTACTTTCAGAGATATACCTACCAAGTTGTCTCTACTACAGAGATCAGCTCCCTGCTGAATGAGTAGAAATGCTACACCGCTGTTACCATGCAAAGCAGCGTCATGAAGAGGTGTACGGCCATTCTGAAGAACGTTTTTATACAAAGGTTATGTCATATAGTCTCATTTAAGATTTATAAGCAACAAGAATGAACAAATTGATTAAATTGCATTACAAAATCGTTCCCTTTTAGCCATGCCATTTCATCTATTATCTATCTCCACAACACCATATGAATGTATAACAACATCATGGAGACAGTAAGCAGCAGTGAGCGTCTTTGATTATTCAATATTTAAAATGATTTAAGCAATGGAATATTGGCTTTGCATTTCGAAAGATATATATATACCTACCTCGTCTGTACTGCAGGGATTAGCTCCGTGCTGAATGAGTACAGCTGCTACATCTCTTTTACCACTCCCAGCAGCTTCATGAAGAGGTGTACGTCCCCACTAAAGACATATAGAATATTTTCATTAACCTACATACCCTAAAAAAGTCCTGATGTATAATTGATGTTAAAATGAAATAAACTGCATTTTAATAAAAACGTTTGTGGCACGACCTCTCTTAATCTAGTTGTGCAACTGCCTTTATATCTACAATGCCATTGGTGCAGTTAGCGTTAGTGATTGAAGTGACTTATGGAAAATGTATTTAGCAGAACAATGCTTGGTGCATTGAGATATCTTACATGTATTTCAGAATTTAAAATATATATATACTGTACCTACCCTGCCTCTACTGCAGGGATCAGCTCCTTTCTGAATGAGTAGAGCTGCTACATCGCTGTGTCCGCCCCAAGCAGCGAGATGAAGAGCTGTACGACCCTCCTGAGGATACACAATGTTATCATATATAAAAATGTTATAGCATAATGAAAAAATTATCATGTATAACCAATTTTCAAATGAAATGAAATAAAATAAACTTTTAATAAAGGTTAAAATGTTTGTGGTATAATCACTTTAACAGTTTTGCAACTGTCTCTATGCTTTATGAAGAGGTGTAACACCATCCTGAAGATACACATCATACAAAAGATATTTCATATACACGTTGAACACTGATTAATGATGTACAGGTCTGAATGAATAAATCCATTCAATTGCTTTCCAAAATTGTTCCATTAGCGATGCCATATAATCTATTACCTATCTCCACAACACCACATATAACAATATCATAAAGACAGTAAGCAGCAGTGGGCCTCTTTGATTATTCAATGGAAATAAAGTAAAAAATGATTTATACATTGGAATATCAAAGATGCATCTCAAAAGATATATACCTACCCCGTCTGTACTGCGGGGATCAGCCCCGCGCTGAATGAGTAGAGCTGCTACATCGCTTTGACCACGGTCAGCAGCGTTATGAAGAGGTGTACGCTTTTGCTAAAGATACACAATATTTTCATTTAAATGATATACCATAAAGACTAAGTCATGGTGTATAATTGATGTTAAAATGATATAAAATAAAATGCATTTTCAATAAAAGTTTGACAAAGTTTGTGGCACAATCTCTCTTAATCTAGATGTGCTACTGTCTCTATATCTATCCTGCCATGTTTGTAACAGTAGCATATAGACAGCGTTAGCGGATGTTGCGTTTTGGTTATGTGTCAAGTGGACGTGGCGATGAATTCATGTATTTAGCAGAGCCATGTTTCATGCATCGCAATATATAACATACATTACAAATAAAACTAGACTGCAACTGGCTCAAGCCAGTGGCGGAGGATTCCCACGCAAAATAGGTGTGGAAATGCTCTTACAAGGTCATGTGAAGGTCAGGGGTTAAATTTGACCCCATATTCTGAAAGAGCATGTGCGAATTGGGGGGGGGGGGGTCAACAGACCATCACTTTTAGCCCACTTCAATATTTCTCCATGAAATAGCCGAATGACCTTGAAAATGAAGGTCAAGGTCAAATTTGACATTTGATTTGGGGGTGTTGGGTATATGTTTGGGGTAGTTTACTATAGCATGTTATCACAAAAAATCAATATTTCATGGAGAAATTGACAAAGTCACTATTTATGTGAAATTAATAATATTTAAAAATCTATATTAAAAAATCAAATTAGACAATAGTCAATATTATTAGCGACTGCACTGGATACATATCCAGGGCAACTTTTAACATCATCTTTGTGGCTCTGTGACATCTGGTTTACCCCCTGCCGAGAGTGTCAACCTCCTGGAGCATATTTTGCAATAAGTTGACCTTGACCTGAACTACTTTTCCTAAAATTATGTCTCTTGATATAGAATTATTGTGTGACCTTACCTCTGAAAGGATTTGTCAAAATGTTGAAAATTCTAGGAGATATTGCATTTTGAAATTTGCAAAAATTTCACTTTAAAAGGCTCTGTGACCTTGAAAATTAGGTCAAGGTAAAAAAAATTGGGTGGACCGGAATAACTTTTCATAGGCTATCAGTATGAATTTTTTCAGAATTTTACAAAGAAATTCTTTGACGAAAAATAATAATAATAAGAAGAAGAAGAAGAAGAATACCAAATGCAATAGTATTCCTCTATGGGGAATCCTAATAAGAACTAGACTTCAACTGGCTGAAGCCAGTGTCGGAGGATTCCCCTGCAAAATAGGTGTGGAAATGCTCTTACAAGGTCATGTGAAGGTCATGGGTTAAATTTGACCCCATATTCTGAAAGGGCATGTGCGAAGTGGGGGGGGGGGGGNATAATAATAATAAGAAGAAGAAGAAGAATACCAAATGCAATAGTATTCCTCTATGGGGAATCCTAATAAGAACTAGACTTCAACTGGCTGAAGCCAGTGTCGGAGGATTCCCCTGCAAAATAGGTGTAGAGATGCTCTTACAAGGTCATGTGAAGGTCATGGGTTAAATTTGACCCCATATTCTGAAAGGGCATGTGCGAATTGGGGGGGGGGGGCAACAAAACATCACTTTTAGCACACTTCAATATTTCTCCATGAAATAGCCGAATGACCCTGAAAATGAGGGTCAAGGTCAAATTTGTTATTTTGATTTGGGGGTGTTGGGTATATGTTTGGGATAGTTTACTATAGCATGTTATCACAAAAAATCAATATTTCATGGAGAAATTGACTAAGTCACTATTTCTGAGAAATTATTAATATTTAAAAATCTATATTAAAAAAACAAATCAGTCAATTGTCAATATTATTAGATACTGCACTGGATAGATATCTAGGGCAACTTTTTACATCATCCTTGTGGCTCTGTGACATCTGGTTTACCCCCTGCCGAGTGTCAACCTCCTGGAGCATATTTTGCAATAGGTTGACCTTGACCTGACCTACTTTCCTAAAATTATGTCTCTTGATATAGAATTATTGTGTGACCTTACCTCTGAAAGGATTTGTCAAAATGTTGAAAATTCTAGGAGATATTGCATTTTGAAATTTAAAAGGCTCTGTGACCTTGAAAATTAGGTCAAGGTAAAAAAAAATTGGGTGGACCGGAATAACTTTTCATAGGCTATCAGAATGAATTTTTTCAGAATTTTACAAAGAATTTTTTTGACGAAAAATAATAATAATAATAAGAAGAAGAATAAGAATACCAAAAACAATAGTATTCCCCTATGGGGAATCCTAATAATAAGAACAGGAAAAACAATAGAATTCCCCTATGGGGAATCCTAATAACAGGAAAAACAATAGTATTCCCCTATGGGTAATCCTAAATATGAATAGCTACCTCATCTGTACTGCAGGGATCAGCTCCGTGCTGAATGAGTAGAGCTGCTACATCCCTGTGACCACCCCAAGCAGCCTTATGAAGAGGTGTATTACCCTCCTGAAGATATACAAAAATTTCATACAAAGGTTATGTTGTACATGTATACTCTAATTAATGATGTATTGGCTTAGTTGTGTTATATAATCTATTAACTATTTATCTCCACAACAACAACATCATGGAGACAGTAAGCAGCAGTGGGTATCTTTGGTTATTAAAGGGAGAAAAAGTAAAAATGGTTTATTTATTGGCATATCGAAGATGTATTTCATGAGATTTACATATACCTACCCTGTTTTTACTGCAGGGATCAGCTCCGTGCTGAATGAGTCGATCTACTACATCGCTGTGACCACCCTCAGCAGCGTTATGAAGAGGTGTACGTCCCCACTAAAGACATATAAATTGTTTTCATTTTCATATACCATAAAGGCAAAAACACGATGTATGATTGATATTTAAATGAAATGAAATGAAATAAAATGTAGTCTGTACTGCAGGGATCAGCTCCGTGCGGAATGAGTAGAGCTACTACATTGCTGTAACTACCCCAAGCAGCCTTATGAAGAGGCGTACCACCATACTGAAGTCACACAATGTTTTCATACAAAGGTTATGCTATATACTCTCATTAATGATGTATTCGTAAAATAAATGAAAAAAATAATTTAATTGCATAACAAAACCGTCGCATTAGCTATGCCATATAATTTATTATCTACGTATCTCCACAACACCATGTACATGTATAATAACATCATGGAAAGAGGAAGCAGAAGTAGGCGACTATGCTTATTCAATGGAGATAAAGTAAAACGATTTAAATGATGTGTTTCAAAAGATTTACATATACCTACACTGTCTGTACTGCAGGGATCAGCTCCGTGCTGAATAAGTAGAGCTGCTACATCGCTGTGACCACCCTCAGCAGCGTAGTGAAGAGGCGTAATACAAGTCTGAAGATACACAGTGTTTTCATGCTAATGATATATCAAAAAAGGCAAATCATGGTGTATAACTGCTATTGAATAAAATTAAGTAAAATACTTTTTAATAAAAGCTTGGGAATGTTTGTGGTAAAATCTCCCTTACAGTTTTGCAACCGTCTCTAGATCTACAATGTCATGTCTACAATGTACAACAGCGGCATGGACGCAGTTAGCGTAAGTGAGTCTTGTATTTTATTACCTATTTTGTGAAAGCGTCGTATGGAAAGTATTTAGCAGAACATGCAGTGTTTGATGCATTCAGAATTAACAACTATATTTCAGAATTAAAAAATAGATATACCTACACAGTCTGTACTGCAGGGATCAGCTCCGTGCTGAATGAGTAGAGTTACTACATCTCTGTGACCACCCTCAGCAGCGTAGTGAAGAGGTGTACGACTCCACTAAAAATACAGGATGTTTTCATTCCAATGGTAGGTCACATTCTCACAATTTAAGTGTGTAAAAAGTACAAGTAAATAATGAGTGAAATTAAAGGACAAGCCCAAGAATTATGCCATATATTCTCCTCTCTTTTACAGTTGCGTCGTTGCTTCCATAACACCAACTATGACAGTAGCAAAGTTGCAATATATGACAGTGGGTGTCGACTTGTTATTCAATGGGTAATGGCACTGATAGCTGAGATGTTTCAGATATTGCATATCGGCGATGCATTTTAAATGCTTTACAAATACCTATACCTACCGTGTCTGTACTGCAGGGATCAGCACCGTGCTGAATGAGTAGAGCTACTACATCGCTGTGACCACCCTCAGCAGCGTTATGAAGAGGTGTAGGTCTTAACTGAAGGTACACGATGTTTTCGTTTAAACGATGTACCATAAAGACAAAAATCATGATGTATACTTGATATTTAAATGAAATGAAATGATGGCATTTTTAATTTTAAAAAAAGATGAGAAAGTTTGTGATATAATTTATCTAATAGTTGTGCAACTGTCTGTAGATCTACACTGTTATGTTTAATAGCAGCATGGAGGTACAAGTAGTTAGCGTTATTGTCCTACCAAACTGAAGATGCAGCATTCTTTAGGTCAACGACAATGTCATATGACCATAATTATGATATATCAGTTACATAAATTAATAAATATGATTAAAAAAGAGTTCCTTACGATCAGTTGATAATTAAATGTGACGTTGCGTCTACAGCATATGGAACGTTATAAATACATACTACTTCCATATCATAAATGAAAATTATCAAACACAAGCTGAAAGACTTTTATACCGCAAGCTTACGGCAAACATGGACGTTGGTCTTCATGAGAATGATGTGAGCACATGTTGACACTCACTGACCGCTAAGTGATATAGCGACCAGGGCTCCGTATCTCGAAAGGTTCGCTATGTTGCGCACGTGCGCAAGCGTCTCGATTTCATTACTGATTCTATTTCGAGATACGGGACCATGGAATCGAGACGCTTGCACGCGTGCGCAACGTAGCGAATCTTTCGAGATACGGAGCCCAGGACCCTCTTATGAATGTTATTTATAACATAGGTAAACTTACAATATCCACTTCGTCATCCTTCTTGTTTATGTCACTTGCTCCAGTCTCTAACAGACTCCGCACTTTGTTGATATCACCATTCTTTGCAGCCTCGTGGAGTGGGTTCATTCTTGTAGGACTGTCCATTTGGCAAATGAAAATGTTGGGAGATTTACACAGTGAGCTCTTTCTGGATTCAATTAAGGTACAAATGTATGCAGAGTCTACCTGAAATGGTCATTATCCATATTCTATTGTCACGGGGGTTTTAATTGTGGATTATCTCTTCCCTTTTATTTATGACGCGTTTCCGTCCTTCGGGATCCGTGACACGGGGATATATTAGGTAGGAAAAGAACAACATAGTCCTGATCTTTCTCAATCCGGGTTAGCGGGGTTAATTGGATCACGGATGAGAGGTAGAGCTGAGTACGCCTTCTGAACTACTCCTTCGTTTCCTATTGATCAGTTCTGCTCAGATAGTACAGGTCCTCCTTGCGCGACAACGGTGCTTCTAAGACAATAATTTAACAAATAGAGTCTAAGTGCCTAGGTGTCTAAGTGTCCAAGTGTAAGCGTAAGTATAAGTGAGCAAGTGTGTAAGTAAGTGTCCAACCTAAAGTGCGGGCCTCGCTTTTATCTTCCTAGAATGCAGATCAAGTTTCCCTTTTACACGCCACATTTTGTTACGTACACTATGGTCACATTTTCCTTTAAAGGGTGGCACACTGTATTATCCGAGCAGATCATTTCTATTTATTCTCCGATCTCCCTTATGTTTTGATACATTATTTTAGCATACTTTCTTCTTTCTATATTCTTGATTCAGAACTAATTAAGTAACAATCACTACATGAAACTGGAACGGAATTTCTTTGGTATCCTTCAATGGTCACTAATTTCATTCCATAGATACATTAGTCTGTATCTTGTTTGAATTATTTTTATACCACCTAAATCAATAAGATTGAAAATATCACACTCATGCTTGGAGTATATATTGCTTTTCTTTAAAACTATTTTTAAAAATTATTACGCATAAATAAAACCATTATGACACTATATTTACATGATAAGTATTTAACACAGATAAACAGGTAATTCATATTTTTAATACCACTACAAGACAATTGCATGAGGGAAGATTTCTTCACCTTTCATACCGGCTAAACATCAATCAATAAATAGAATAGAATAAATATGGAAAATAGGCCTTTACATTAACACTCACAATCTATCTACAGCTGTACGTGTGAAGTCCTAGCTAACCTTGCTACTGAAACACCTAGTAGTAAGTACTACTAGCTAGACATCGGGGATGAAGGGGAAGTCCTGCTTGTGTTTACTTGGCAACACGTATAAATAGATACAATGTTTCCAAATAGAAACTGTTTAATTATGTGCTACTGGTTTGTATTAAACAAAATAAAACAAAAATTCGTATCATCTGGAGACGAAGAACTTGACCATAGTATTGAAATAAGTCACTATGTACAGTACTTCCCAATATTTTATCGAAGAGATCATATTTTTTCTAGTGACGCTGGGAATTCCAGATGTTTCGTATCCCTAATGCGAGCAGTTCTAAAGCAAAAGCCCAGTATTTGTGTACGAAACACACAAACTGAAGTCTCTTACAACCTATATTGTACAACTACAGTACATACATATTTCAATGCCCCGCTCTGTCTACCAATATTTATCTTTCTGATAATAGTTCAGTACAGGAGTACCACGACCTCGAGTAAACTGGGTCACAGGCTTAAACAACATATTCGATAATTGCAAAAGTTATCTACTGTTGTTTACCTGTAGTAAAGTAAAATAACATTTAATTTCCATATCTTAACTAATGCTTGAAGTCAGTATACAGGTGTGATATGTACGTCAGAGCGATATTCCGGAGTAAAATATTTGAAATATTTGGCAGATGGAATATCGATCTCCTGTCCTTAGACGAATGGCTTCTTAGACGAATGGCATTTCCAAGGGGAATCCCCTCATGTGTTGACGTGGTCACGTGGCATCCTTCCTATTAAAGTGTGATTTATTTATTCATTTTTGTATAATCTTACAAAATTTAGAATTAATCTGTAATCAAAAGCCTCCCGACATTCAGTTTTAATCACTCGCTTATTATGTTGCAAAGATTTCCTCGCCAGTCCGAGAGTATGGATCCTTTCACACAATCACGGTTGTGACCCAGGCACATCTATCGCAATCTGGTTTTAAAACCCAGCATACATTGTATCAATCCCGATCTTTGACATCTTTGAAAATAAAAGTAATGGCCACAACAAGAGGTATGATCAACATCTTTTTAATGGTTAGCTCAAATATTTTTGACTTAATTTATAAGGTATGAAATGTAAGTTGCCCTGGAACACGGTGACCCAACTAAGAATTTATAGAAAACTGAAATTTACCGTCTGTGTTGATGCATTATAGGCCTACTACGAAATTTGGAACTATCAAACTGGGTAACTCACATTTGATTTTATTTACATCAAAATTTGCTCAAAATGTTCTTGTCGTTAACAGGTAACATACAATATCATCTCACATACTGTATATTATGTATATTGTATATATTCGTGTTGGTAATAAACATTTTTCCAGTTGGCCTACGTCTAGTTCATGGCTTTAATTTTTTTTATGCAATCAGTGTTAATATTTAGATAATCCATTTTGCAACCAAGAACTTTGATAACCCTTGGAATACACAGTATGTACTACAGTAACTCACGTGTACATATACATATTTGTACTTGTATTTATTTGGGTAACAGGCTGGGTGTGTACACGTGCAACTGCTAGGTCAGAGTAAATTGTCCAAGGAGATGTGTAGATATGTGTCAAATGACTTGCCCTATCAATGTATATTTGAACTTCCGCCCTGTTACGGTGCATTTATTTAGTTCAGTGTGACGGTCTCCCTGGCCCATATTGTTTTACTTTTCCATCAGTTTTCTAGGTTATCAAAGTTTTCACCAGTTTTCATCAATTTTCACCAGTTTTCAGGTTTACAAGTTTACGGAATGTATTCAAATACACAATCTTTAAAATCTCAAAACAAATTGTATCTGTTTTATATCCACGGTTACGGCACAGTCACGGCAACAGTGTGAAATTCATTCCTGTGTTGCAGAGATAAACACGGCAAAAACACCACGTGGCCCCAGCTTGAAAACTGCAACCGTCTTGGCTGGAGTCCACGCCGAAGTTCCCGGCGTAACAGCCTCTGTAGACGACTGAAATATTGGATGACATATTTAAAGCTTCATATGATAGGCATCTTTTCTTTTACACATGCACGAAGACGAAACATATACGAGTAGGGCTTGCTTTCACCTTTTCATAATATTGGTTTAGACAGACTGTTAAGGTTTCGTTATTTCATCTTAATGATTGGTGCAGAGATCCCTATACTTACAGCCGTTCTCGTCAAGTCTGTTAAAACACGCAGTGTCACAAGGTACTTTTGTCAGGAGGTGGCCATCTTTTTCTGGATCAACGCAGGCTTGGTGAGTGGCCTTGATTTCATTACCTTTCAACGAAAGGGTGAGAATATCCTTAGCATTTGAGTAATAATGTAATACTTATATTAGATGGCGTGTATATATCATTTACTGATAAAGATTTACCAACACCAAATGATTATTGATGAATAAATACACACCGACTATAGGCGGAAACCAAATACAATGTATGCTGTGTTCATGCAACGGAATTAAGGAAAAAAGGAAAAAATAAACCACCGGAAGGAATGAGATATTATTTCATAAATGAAATTGTCAAACAGAAGCCGAAAAAATCATGCCTGATGAAGGCCTACATGTACGTTCAGGTTGGCCGTAAGCAAACCGTTTGAAAGTTTTTCGGCTTGTGTTTGATAATTTTCATTAATGATCCAACTACCAAGCTAAAGTACCTTTTTGCTCATTTATATGTTATATGCTTATTCATCAAGATTATAAAAGAATAATTCGATCACGTACCGTATCCGAAAGTTTTAAAGTTGCAGTCATAGCAGTGCAGTGGACTGTGACCAAAAGACGAAGAGACAAATCCAACAGAACTCAAATATAGAAACACACGTAACATCATTGCAGCTGTCTCTTAAGTGGGTGTTAAAGTATTTAACTTATGCAAGACTCTTTATAGTCTTACCAATTGTTCAGAAATCTGGCCACGTCTTAACTGTCTGCCAGGTTAACTGTGGGCCAGATCAAGATTTGTACTTTGTCTGGTGGATGTTGTTTATACTTACAACATGTTGACCTCTCTTCTGTGAAGACGCCTATTACATAAGATCAAGGCTCATTATACATTTTATGATAAATAAATTGGAGGATATTAGTTTATAGATATAAATCTCTGAGGTTTACAAGACTTTTACGATACTGATAACCAATGTCTTATTTACTTTAAACGTGAGAAATCGATATACCCCATAGACAGATGTAAACTAAGGAATGGGCGCTATTTCTTACTTTCTTTTTAAAATACTGATTACTCTGGATTTTGTTCATCACTTATCTCAGAAGCAACAAGGTAATAAAAACTGATTTATTTTTTTAAGTATAAATATAAGGATTATGTTGTTTCAATAACTGTATTTGCAGGTTTTTTTTTTACAATGTACTCTGTATCGGACCAGGTTCAGTTAGTAAAATTTAAGAAGAAGCAAAATTCACAGAAACAAAATTGAAAAAAGCTCAATTTTCCCGAAAAAATAAAAATAAAAACTTGAACATTATCGATTGGGGAGGGAGACCATAGTCAATGTGGCAATTTGTCACATCAAGCACGTAATGTTTGTGTTGTGATTGCATGCACAATGTTTTTTATGGCGCAACAATTAAATCAACGACATTATTTAATGATGCTACTGACGTATCTGGCCCAAGGGTGTACAAGTGTGCAAACCAATAAATCTTCATATCAACATCTAATCTTACGTGAATGCAACGCGGACTGTTTATAAATGCCTTAAAGAGTTCATTATGAATTATCCAGCGAATTCGTATCATGGCCTAAAGTTTATTCATAACATTGTTACTTTTACCTATTAGGAGGGGTCGGTTTAGGCGATCTGTGACGTTTGTGTTTGTGTGTGTGTTTTTCCTGTCGGCATAAATCGTATGTGCACATGCCCAAGTGTCCAATAGATGCAGCCGAGACAGCCGATCCAAGACCCAGGCCTACCCAACTACCAGACTCGGCACCTAAGGATCCTGAATTAACCGGTATATCGGACCACACTACCCGTTTTCAAGGTGTGTGTCAGATCGCATTTCGGAGTATCAGCCAGAACACCGACAGGATGAGCCCTGGCATGCTCGGCTGTCAACTTGATTGGATAGTAAACGATTGTCGTAAAATCGCTATATGATTTTAAAACCGGGTGCATAAGTTTGAAAGCCACCTAGATAAACCTTAGACTGCCACATTAATCAAATACAATGCAAAAAAGCCCTATCAAAAGTGGTTAAAACATTCAAACCAAATGTCATAAAGTCCCCATATATCCCCATAGAGACAATAAAATAGAGTACTCTAAAGTAAGAGTACAGTTTAAGGTTGTTCAGCCGAGCGTGGATGAGCCCGCAGTCGTGCTACAAAATTTGTTCTGGGGTATGATACTCCGAAATGCGATCTGACACACACCTTGAAAACGGGTAGCGTGGTCCGATATACCGGTTAATTCAGGATCCTTAGGTGCCGAGTCTGGTAGTTGGGAAGGCCTGAAGACCGTGGTGATCCAGCTTTATTTGAGGGCCGAGTTAAGACACCGTGCCCGTTACTTGCCATAAGTGCAGGAAGCCAGATTCGTATAAAAGGGAGACAAAGCTACAGTATTTTAGTAAATGCCTTTGACAGAATTTCAATTATTTCTTATTTAACCAATGTTTAACCAAAGTTTAAAAAATAAAGTAATGAAAATTACTTTAAAATCGAGGAATCGATATACAGTACCTCATACATGAAGATAAACGTAAACTTGGGATTGGGCACTAGTTCTTCCTTTCTTCTTCAAATATTGATAACTTTGGATTTTGTTCTTTACTTATCTCAAAAGCAACAAAGTAATGAAAACTGATTTGAAAATTTATTTTTAATTATCAATACAAGGATTTTATTGTTTCAGTAAGTACATGTATTTACATGAGTTTTTTTTTTTTTTTTTACAGTATAGTCTGTATTGGGCCAGGTTCAGATATTGAAATTTAAGAAGTAGCAATGATTCACAGAAACAAAATTGAAACAGATCTCACATTTTCCGAAAGAGAAAAATAAGACCTGGAACATTATCAACTTGAAAGAAAGAGCATAGTCTATATCCCTTGGCAATGGATGTGTCACATAAAGCACGTAATGCTTGTGTTGTGATTGCGAGCTCAATGTTTTTACGGCGCAACACATAAATTAATGATGCTACTGATGTATCTGGCCCAAGGGTGTACAAGTGAGCAAACCAATAAATCTTTATACCATTTTCTTATCTAACGTGAATGCAAAGTGGGTTGTTTATGAAAGTCTTTTAAGAACCGTCAAGTCGTTTTCTTAATTCTAACTCGCGATGTGAAGACTTCATTACGAATTACCCAATTGACTCTTTTTATGGCTTAAAGTTTATCAACATACTATTATTTTTACCTATTAGGATGTTTCTGTCTGGGTGATCTCTGGCGACCCCCCCCCCCCCCCCTCCGTCTATACAAATTGTTTGTGCACATGCCCATTAAATACATTGGTCGCTTGAAAAAGGTTCCCTCCTATTATTAAAATCGTTGGAAATAAATAAAGGACTTCAGAAACGTTAAAACTGATAATAAACATCTCCCCGCCTGAATGAAAGTTAATTCATTATTACTCGGGCTGACATCAGAGCATAACCAAAATACAACAACCACGCGATGTGAATGTGTAGTGGAGCCATTGATACAATATACTTGTATATAATTTCATAAATGAAATTATAAAACAGAAGCTGAAAGAAAATACATACAGTTATCTTACGTCTAGCCTGGACATCAGTCTGATTAAAGACTACGCCCAGGTTGGCCCTAAAGAAATCCTTCTAAAGTTTTTTGGCTTGTGTTTGATAATTTTCATTAATGATCCAACTACCAAGCTAAAGTACCTTTTTGCTCATTTATATGTTATATGTTTATTCATTAAGATAATAAAAGAATAATACGATCACCTACCATATCCGAAAGTTTTAAAGTTGCAGTCATAGCAGTGGAGTGGACTGAAACCAAAAGACGTAAAGACAAATCCAACAGAACTCAAATATAGAAACACACGTAACATCATTGTAGCTGTCTCTTGGTGGGTGTGAAGTATTTAACTTATGCAAGACTCTATATAGTCTTACCAATTGTTCAGAAATCTGGCCACGTCTTAACTGTCTGTCAGGTTAACTGTGGGCCAGATCAGGATTTGTACTTTGTCTGGTGGATGTTGTTTATACTTACAACATGTGACCTATCTTCTGTGAAGACGTAAACGTAGGAATGGGTGTTATTCCTCCCTTTCCTTTTTATTTACTGATTACTCTGGATCTCTTTCATCAATTATCTCAAAGGGCAACAAAGTAATAAATGATCATTGGAAATTTTATTTAATATATTATAAATATAAGGGTTATATTGTGTCAAAAACTACATGTGTACTCTACATCGGGCAAGGTTCAGATATTGAAATTTAAGAAGTAGCAATGATTCACAGAAACAAAATTGATGTCAAATTTCACGAAAGAGAAAAATAAAACCTGGAACAATATCGACTGGAAAGAAAGAGCATGGTCTATATCCCCTGGCAATGTGTCACATACAGGACGTAATGTTTGTGTTGTGATTGCACGCTCAATGTTTTTACGGCGCAACACAGTATTTAATAATGCTACTGACGTATCTGGCCCAAGGGTGTACAAGTGTGCAAACCAGTAAATCTTCGTATCAACATCTAATCTTACGTAAAGGCAACGCGGCTTGTTTATAAATGTCTTAAACCGTCAAGCTGCTTTTCTAATTCTAACTCGCGGTGTGAAGAGTTCATTATGAATTATCCAACGAATTCGTATAATGGCCTAAAGTGTATTCACAACATTGTTATTTTTACTTATTAGGAGTGATCGATCTAAGCGATCAGTGACGTTTTTTTGTTTTTTTCCTGTCTGCATCATTCGTATGTGCACATGTCCATCAAATACATTGCTCACATGAAAAAGCAAAACATCTGTTTAAGAGATGACTGTAATTTCCACTTATACTGCTGTGTCAGATTTTAGCTATCTCTATAACAAAAAGCAATTTTAACCATGAATTCAAACTGTAAAACCGTAAGAGTATTTCTCCCAAAGATGCAATATTGTTTTATTATTATTTGAATTTTTTTGCAATTTCATTAATCCATTTCTGTTTTTAAATTATTTTGTATTTTCGGAACTTGCTTTTTTCTCTGTGCAACTTCATTTGAGTTTTGACCTTTAGTTGAGATAAATTGACAGTGCTGAAGGGTCAGTGATCACGTGTAAAATGTACGTTTGGTGACATACCAAACAAAATAGTACAAATACAGCCAGCTTCCACTCTCTTTTCTGTCCCAGATTTGATCTTGTTGGAGATGATGAATAATGACATTACCAAGGGAATCCCCTGGGAGAGGTCACGTGGCAACCTCCCGTTTCAACAATTGTTAATCATTTGTATAATCTTACAAAATCACATTTTTAATTCAAGCATTAAACAATGTCCTTTTTTTTAGAATCCACCTTCCTTCCGGCGATCAATATTTTACTATCATTAATATTTTAAAAGCACTCATGGTTAATGTGCATTCTACGTAGACCACTTCTATCCATACACACAATCATGGGTGTGACCCAGGCACATATATCGCAATCAAATTTGATAAGACAGCAGACCAATTCAGATAATTCAAAATATTAGTAATCACCACGAAAGAAGGTATATGGTAAATACCTAATTATAATAGTTCTCTCAAATATTTGAGTTTAGTCACTGCACTCGCAATAAGTTATCAAATGTATAAAATGTCAGTTGCATTGGATCTTGGTGACCCGACTAAGAATTCATAGAAATACTAGAATTTACTATTTTTTTAATCTTTATTTTTATAAATAAGGGGAAGTTTGTCTATTTTGATCCTTTATAACAAGAAGTTTCTAGGCTTAATCACCAAAATGTATATGCACTGCACTAAGCTAAGTTGGGGTAGTCAAACGACGTGAAATTCAAGACACATTACGGAATTCAGGAGTCACACAACATTTTGGTCAGCGTTCCTTGCATATTGTTATTTTCACTACCACTTCAATGCATTTTTGATCATCAACAATGACCTCTTAAATTATTTTTTTTAATACATAGCTTATAAATTAAAAAAAGTTTGAATGTACATAATTTCCAATTAACTCTAAAGTATCTCTGTAGTTAATGTATCTGGGGAGGGGGGGGGGCAAACACGTAATACTGCCTCTCTCTTCTCCTTTCGATATTTCAAATTCTTATTAAAGGTCTATGTTTACAGCCCACGTACATAGGTTTAGTAATCATGTAAGCAAGTAGAGAGAATTTTACAACTTTTATTGACCCTAGGTTTTCGACTCTTTATTGTAATTTATGAAACTATGAATTTATGACCTTTGTGTAAAGAAATAAAAATGTTAATGAAAATTCGCTCTTTTTTAACTTTGATTTTACTTTACAAAGACTATTCTATCAAATATATCTGGAATTGCGCCTAAAGAAAGGTTATCATCATCATTATGACCATCATTATTATTATAATTATTATTATTAATCCACTCTCGATATTCACATCCAGACATGAGAGATGTCGATTTTAATTTCACCTAAGTCATAAACCTCTTTTTTCCTTTTACAAAAGGGCTTATTTCATAGGAGAGTTTAATGCACCGAAAGAAAAATTTGGGTTATTCTTTGCCACAATATTATAATTTCAGTCGTGAGGGGGTTTGTGTACATGAGGTTCATTGACGTTGTGTATATTTTTGTTCTCAGCTATCACATTTAACTAAGTATTTTAAAAATAAAACAAAACGTGTCATTTTTGTTGTGTCATTTATTTCATAAACTTTTGGAAATCATACATATGCAAGCAAAAGCGTAAATTTTGAATTGAGAAAGTAATTC
>NW_019775495.1:228127-248657 GCF_001039355.2 Lingula anatina
CTACCCATAAGAAGAGTACGCGAGCCACGACGCTACCATAAGATTGACCACGTACGATAATCCATATGAGAAGATACGCGATCTACGGGAACCGCTGCGCTACCCATAAGAAGACTACGCAAGCCACGACGCTACCAGAAATGTCTTCGTTGTCTTCGTTTTACTACCCAGATGCTGTCGTCGCGCGCAACATTTGAAATTTATGAACTTTAATGACCATAAGTCACGTCAAAGGATACTTGAAAATGCATGAACTATTGTGGCCATAAGTCACGTTTATATTGCATGAATTTTTGTATTCAATGTTTGGAGATTTAATAATCATATTGGAAATGTAATACATGTTTTTTTATTTCCGAAGGTTGGGGATAGACTTTCCCCAAGGTACAGGCAACATCAATCCCACACCGCGTCGGGGTGTCGTCGCCGACTCGAGGCGGACGGCCGCGTCGCGTTACAATATTATCATCACCATCATGACCATTATTATTATTATTATTATTATTATTATTATTATTAATTCACTCTCGATATTCACATCCAGACATGAGAGAAGTCGATTTTAATTTCACCTAAGTCAAAAACCTCTTTTTTCCTTTTACAAAAGGGCTTATTTCATAGGAGAGTTTAATACACCGAAAGAAAAATTTGGGTTATTCATTGCCACAGTATTATAATTTCAGTTGAGGGGTTTTGTGTACATGAGGTTCATTGACTATGTGTAAATTTTTGTTCTCAGCTATATCGTTTAACTGAAGTACCAGTCGTCGTCTAAGCACAGTCCTTATACAATTCGAAAAAAAGGGGAAATATTTAAACAAAACAAAACTTGTTATTTAATTATCTGTCATTTATTTTATTAACTTTTGGAAATCAAACATATGCAAGCAGAAGTGTAAATTTTGAATTGAGAAAAATAGTCAGTTGATATGCATCTTGATATTTTGTCTCACATATACATATCCGTGTTAGTATTAGACAACTTTTCTGCATGCGTCACGGTCTCCCGGACAACATTGTTTTACGTCTTCATAAATTTCGAGCAGTTTTCAGCAGTTTTCAAGTGTATAAGTTTACAAGATTGCGGAATTCATTCAAATATGCAATCCTGAAAATTCCAAAAAAAAGTTCCATCTGTTTAAATCCAGGGTTACGGTACAGTCACGGCAACAGTGTGAAATTCAGTCCAGTGTTGCAGAGATACATACGGCAAAAACACCAAGTGGCCCCAACTTGAAAACTGCAACCGTCTTGGCTGGAGTCCACGCCGAAATTCCCGGCGTAACATCCTCTATAGACGACTGAAATATTTGAGGATATGATCAAAGCTTCATATGATAGGCATCTCTCTCTTTTACACATGCACGAAGACGAAACATATACGATTGGGCTTGCTGTCACCTTTTCATAATATTGATTTAGACAACCCGTTAAGGTTTCGTTATTTCTTAATGATTGATGCAGAGATCCTTATACTTACAGCCGTTCTCGTCAAGTCTGTTAAAACAAGCAGTGTCACACTTTACTTTTGCCAGGAGGTGGCCATCTTTTTCTGGTTCAACGCAGGCTTGGTGAGTGGCCTTGAGTCCATAACCTTTCAACAAAACAAAGAGAATATATATATATATTTATAGCGTTTGAGTAATAAACTAATACCACAAGGCGACTTGTGTGCGCGAGTGTATATATATCATTTGCCGATATAAATTTCCCAATATCAAATGATTATTAATGAATAAATACACATCGCCTATAGGCGGAAACCAAATACAAGGTATATTTTGCAGTAATATATTGGAATTAATGCGAAAAGTCAAAGGAATGAAAAATGAACAAATGGATAAAATGAGATGTTATTTCAATGATAAAAATTATCTAACACAAGCCGAAAAAATCCATACAATTACCTTGCGGTCAATCTGGACATCAGTCTGAAGAAGGACTACGTCCAGGGCTCCGTAACTCGAAAGCATCACGAATTGCGAATAGCAATGTCACCTTTTATTTCGAGGCTATTAAATGGGGCGAGTAAATCCCGAGTTATGGAATACAGACGCTTGCGTTCGGTCGCTATTCTCGATGCTTTCGAAATGCGGCGCCCAGGTTGGCCGTAAGCAAACGTTATGAGTCTTTCAGCTTGTGTTTGATAATTGTCGTTTATGATCCAACTACCAAGCCAGTGCACATTTTTGCTCATTAACGAGATGACACATGCTTCTTCTTTAAAAATATAAAAGAAGTAAACTATCACTTACCGTCTGTGAAAGTTTTAAAGTTGCAGTCATAACAGTGGAGTGGACTGAAAGATGTAGACGAAAAGACAAGTCCAACAGAACTCAAATACAGAAACACACGTAACATCATTATTGCTGTTTCTTACGTGAGTGTTAACGCGTTAAACTGACGGAAGGTTTATATATATTCTTACAGACTGTTCATAAATCTGACCACGTCTTAACTGTCCGCCAAGTTCAATGTGGGCCAGATCAGGATTTGTACTTTGTCTGGTGGATGCTGTTTATTCTTACAACATTTTGACCTCTTATCTGTTGGTGAATGTTGTCTGTTCTTACAACATTTTGACCTCTTATCTGTGAAGACGCCTATTACATGGGATCAAGGCTCATTATACATTTTACGGAAAATCAATGGGAAGATATTAGTTTATAGACATATATCTCTGAGGTTTCTAAGATTTTACGAGTTTTATAACCTATCCTTCAATATACTGTAGTATGATGCATTTCAATAAGTAAAGTAAATATGGATGGTTTTGTAACGATTGACGTACTTTTAGACCCAGTGCCTGCTGAGATTTGTTAAAATGGAAAAAATTGGCCGCCTATACCACTCGATTACATGAAGTTACGTAATGTAACTAAAATGAGTAATTAACTTTACTTGGAGGACAATTAACAGTTATTTTAATTGATTTAAATAATCTTTCAGTTATATCGTGCTGACAATAGTGCTGATAAGAACACCATTTGCTGGCCGGCTGAATTTTAGTAACTTGCGAACTGAAGAATGCCTTAATTTTACTCAAAATCGAACATGGCACACACCCGTATAAAAGGGGGTGCAAAAGCAGAATGCAGCACTCAAATGCTACCAGCGTCACCCTTACTAAGCCTCTTAGCAGCGAAGCATTGTAGTTACTGGAGGATTCTCTGCATGGTGTACATGGTAACACGCCAATGAGGCTTTTAACCGAGGTATATGCGGTCACTGCAATAGAGGGATTTTGCTTTCCAGGCGGGTCTCCAGCCGAGACGACCGCCCAGTCTGGGAGACAGCCGAGACAGCCGAGACAAAGGAGACAGCCGACCAGCCGGGTGTCCAATCGATGCAGCCGAGACAGCCGAGCCTAGACCGTGGTGATCCAGCTTTTCTTGAGGGCCGAGTTAAGACACCGTGCCCGTTGCTTCCCATAAGTGCAGGAAGCCAGATTCGTATTAAAGGGAGACAGCGCTACAGTATTTTAGTAAATGCCTTTGACAGAATTTCAATTATTTCTTATTTAACCAATGTTTAACCAAACTTTAAAAAACAAAGTAATGAAAATTACTTTAAAATCGAGGAATCGATATACAGTACAGGTACCTCATATATGAAGATAAACGTAAACTTGGGATTGGCCACTAGTTCTTCCTTTCTTCTTCAAATATTGATAACTTTGGATTTTGTTCTTTACTTATCTCAAAAGCAACAAGGTAATGAAAACTGATTTGAAATTTTATTTTTAATTATCAATACAAGGGTTTTATTGTTTCAGTAAGTACATGTACCCGTATTTACATGAGTTTTTTACAGTGTAGTCTGTATTGGGCCAGGTTCAGATATTGAAATTTAAGAAGTAGCAATGATTCACAGAAACAACATTGAAACAGATCTCACATTTTCCGAAAGAGAAAAATAAAACCTGGAACACTATCAACTTGAAAGAAAGAGCATAGTCTATATCCCTTGGCAATGGATGTTTCACATACAGCACGTAATGTTTGTGTTGTGATTGCATGCTCAATGTTTTTTTATGGCGCAACAATTAAATCAAGGACATTATTTAATGATGCTACTAAAGTATCTGGCCCAAGGGTGTACAAGTGTGCAAACCAATAAATCTTTATATCAACATCTAATCTTACATGTATTTGAATGTAACCCAGGCTGTTTATAAATGTCTTAAAGCGTTAAGCCTTCTTCCTAATTCTAACTCGCGCTGTGAAGACCTCATTATGAATTACCCAATTGAATCTTTTTATGGCTGAAAGTTTATCAACACACTTTTATTTTTACCTANTAACCAAAATACAACAGCCACGCGTTGTGAATGTGTAGTGGAGCCATGGATACAATGTACATTCTGGACACAGGGTGCTCTAGTAGATATAGTCTCTTACACATTTTATTGTAGCACCTAAACTTAAATTTTGTATATCATTTTATAGGTCCCTGTAATCAGCGGGTAGATAAAAATACCTGAACGTATGTATACAGAAACATGTACTTCATCAACGTCAAAGTGCAGCCAATGACTTAATCATGAATGTCTGCAGAACAAAAGAGATGACTGTAAATGTAGACTACCGGCGGAATCAAAACTGTAAAGCTCCTGTTGGAATTAGCGGTGGCGCTGTTGAACAAGTCAGTATTTAAAACCTATCACGTGTTCGGTTTAACAATATCCTAAGTTTCGGTCTTGTCATTCAACACACACGCGGTTAAGGAGTTTGTGTAAATGGCGCCTTTGTCACAGCACCTGTTAAGATCAAACACATCTACACAAATGTGCATTCAGTTTAGACTAGACATTACCGTCAGTACAAACAGTGCTTGTTTTAAAAATTGAGACAGGTCACATGGCGCGTGACATTGTGTGGATATGTTAGTGGACGTTTATATAATTATATTTTACATCGTTTTTATTTGGTGGTTCATTGTAATAATTATCATTATTTACGGTTCTGTTGATGATGTACTTGTTCAATCAGGCTTGGTCTATTGGCGATTTTACATTTAGAGAGACCTCATTAACTACTGTATGGCCAAGGATATATTCTATCCAATGTATTTTAAGCCCATTACTTGTCACCGAAACTGTGGCGACACAGAATGATTCTCAAAATACCAGCTCTTTCATTTCACTGTCACTGTAGATCGACCAGAACTCATTGGCCAACTGGTTGATATCTGGGTCAACGGGGTGACACCCCACTTCATGACAGTTGCTAAAGGAAGGGTTGTTCAAAGTGTAGCATTTAATTTGTATTCTGAATTGTGCTAGGTGTGACAGTTGTTTTAAAGACTGAATAAATTGTGCTAGGTGTGAGAGCTGTTTTTAAATATCAACACCTTTCGGGATTTGGGGATTTTACAGGTAGTGTAACATTTGATCGATTTTTATGCTGTTATTATGAATACTATTTGCAATGACTTTACACATTGGATCCATAATTCCCATACGTATCATGAGAAGGGGTTCACTGAGGACGATCAAGGTGCTCTTTGCAATACTAGGAAGTGCGGGGACATTCAATGTCTACACGTCAGTAATCAAGTTTATCTTATTTATTTATATGTATTACCTTTTGGGCTACGTTCTACCCACTAACGGAAGACTCGACACGTATTGATTTTCCCTCCTCATTTTTCGATACATAATGCGGAATAAGATATTGTGCTTTGAGGTACCAGTAATGCCGTCGCATCAAGTATTCATTGCGATGAATCTGAACATTCGAGCTGATGACGTATTAGCAGCCTTTAGGGGGGGTGGTGAGAATATAGTATTTCAAATAGGTCTCCTTCATCTTAACAGCTATCAATACCATTTTAACGCCTATTTTTTCACAAAAGTAAGTATACAAATCGGTGCAAAGAGATTTTCTTGAAATGCTTACTTTTGACTTGCTCAGTAAAGAGGTGAAATGATACCTTTGTTTAAAGGCCATCGTAATTAGGGGCTTATATCTACCACGCAAAAAAACACGAACCATATTACATGAACGCTGGGAACGTATTAGAGTCAACTACAAATAAGCATGATGATATCTTACTTACTTACCTGTACATAGTTACATGTACGTCGGGAACCGTAGCGAAATTGACGATTAATGCTTGGCCAGCCCATCTGAAAAATCCAGTGATATTGTGAATGAAGCAACAGAAAGAAGTTTAGTGCTTTTAAAGTGTTTATTTTTATTTTACTAATATTAAGTTAAGTATTTCATATATTAGAAACGGGAAAAGACTATTTGACCAAATGTACACTTTTATAGCATACCGATTCCATCAACCTCTCTGTCTTGCTCCAGTGTTCCGGTAGACGGTAGACTTCCCTGAGGAACATCTCCACCACCCGACTGTCGCTATTTATCTTCACGGCGTGTGCGTCGTGATATCGCCATAAATCATACCCATTTCTCCTCCTACATGTGACAACTACCACGGGTAAAACAATAGGACTGAGGAGATTTTGGCCTATCTATGGCGTCACCCACCAAGCAGTCAGCACATCTTACACAGGATATTGTAATTTGAAATGGTTCGATGCACGTCAAAATGTCCAGACACTCTATACATAGATGTAATGACACCTCAGTTGCTCCATTTTAAAACGTACACATTGAGACTGTTTGGCAGCTACTAGGTAACGGCGTCAACATGCTGAATTTAGAATCTGTTTTATTTTTTATAACCATGACGACGTTGGATCTCGTAGATTCTCGTACACCAGGGTGGTTCAGAGCCCATGAAAACATGCCTACAAAAGCACTTCCGAACGAACCCCTTAAATATCTGGTTATTCTGAGAAATTCAAGGGAAATATTGAAGTGAAGAACACGGACTAAACACATACTAAAAATGATTATGGCGCATTACAGCTCTTACATGATCTTCAAGATTTCTATTAAATTGATGATATCATTGACAGTAGGACTTCACGTACCTGTAGACAGTGAAACATGCGGTCAGTAGGGCCTATATATATTTCGAATTCTCCAAAAATTGTAGAATACTGACGGAGATATGTGTAGTGAACCATTAATAGTACTGATAGTTAGATTTGCATGTATGTGATTTGCATATCTGCTTAATTAAAATGTATCTACAAGTAAGTTTTAATTTATTCAAATGTATATAAACATGGCAGGTTGCATGTCACATATAGAAAGCCAGCTGATGGTGAAAATTTATTTCAAAACAAAAATTCTTGTGGGAGATTGCAAAAAAAAAATTATCATAAAAATAGCCAAGTAGGCCTATTTATTTTATTTATTTATCTATTTTTATTTTTTTTTATTTATTTATTTATTTATTTTTTTTTTTTTTTGTGAGTTTTAGGAAAAAATGGATCTGTGGCTCTGGTAGAGAGTACCAGTATTAAGGGGCCCTTGTGGTCACTTTGCCCATGTTTTGGACTATGGAGACCGAGGGTGAACACGTGTTTAGAGACGTAATACTTTAACATATCCTCGCAGTCTCTTTTTTAAATGATGGCAAAAGAGGGACCATCCAGAGATTAGACGATCCTCTAGGCAATTCTACAGTTAGTAGGAATGTAAAGGCCCGAAACCAGCAAATTCGAAGCGTATATTTTACAAAAAAAAAAGCCTTCATGTGCCTCCAAGAGAGGACTTCTTCCCGGCAAAATGGGCGGTTCGTTCGTACATTCTTCGAACCTGAGTTCACAATGGGAATACCAGCACATACATATATGCACAGTATTACTAAACAGCCAATCTGCTTATTTTCTGTATGATTCCTTGTGTTTAATTTCAGAGAGTTCTAATAAAAGACAATGACCTCCCTTATCACGTTATGAAAAGAATATTTCCTAGTCTTCAAAACATTCGCCTTACACTCAAAGTGCCTACTCAAATTAAGAAAATGGTTAGAGTTTACGACGACAGAAAATTTACTCTGAGAACGTAGATTTATTATTCGATTTTCAAATTCTGTACTTGAAGCTTTCTGTTTCTCATATAAGGGGCCATTCAGAATAGAAGATCGGAGTATCAACTGGTCCGAAGCTCCAATATGGCGGATTCTACATGAAAGGAAGACCGCTTAATCCTATCATGGTCTCGCTGCCTCTCACATGCCTCCCCACGCGTCGTCCTTGCAGGGGCATAGTAATTAAATCTCGGTTCCATTCGACCATTTCGAAATAAATGATGACCTGAAATTTTTTCTACTCAGTGCATATGTCCCAACACACCATGAACAGACGTGTACCCCCCGGTACCAGTATATACAATGTAAGGTGGCGTTCAGTAACTTTTACTCCAGCTAGAGCCTTCTTTATCCTAGCAAATAAATGTTTTACACTAAGTGGTTATTTCAATGATTTACGAGAGTGACAATTGCCTAAAGGCTACAATTTCCGTGCTAGACCGGTCGCATATGTATATATACATGTATGACATCCAGTAATGTCCTATACGACCCAATAGGTAATCCTACAGAGTCTTGTGGGTCATATGCCCTACAAGGGAATTCTTAAGAACGTCCTGCAGAATTCCCAAATAGTCCCATAGAGACCTACAGGGCTCATATTGGAAGTTTTCGTAAGGGAAAACTAAAGGCATTATAAAATCTGACTACATGTATTCATTTACCAAGCTCATTTGTAGCATAATTACTTATAACCCTGTATATAAAAGCAATGATTCGTTGTGTTTTAACGTGAGATGATTTTATCTTCTAGGGGATGTAAAGCCAGCAGCTTTCTGGCCACTTGATGCAAACAGTCTTGGCGCCGACCTGAGTGGAAATTGTCACAATGGCACCCTCTATAATATAACGCCAGCTTCCGGTCCGTACGGAAGCGCTCATGCCCTACGTTTTTCTAGAGTCAATGGATCACATATGGTGGTGCCCGGGAATCCTGGATTGGCCGTGAGAGGTTTTACTCTGATATTCCTAATCTATCCTGAAGAACAACGTCCTTGTGGTCTGTTTGAGTATACCAGTACAGAGTCAGAAGCAAGGGGTTCCCATGTCTGGCTGTTTCCCGAGTGGAACACACTGTACGTCAATCTTCATGGTTTATCATCGAAAAGCCACACAATTAAATTATCAGATGCGTTCACTGTCAACACTTGGCACAAAGTTATTGTGCAATACGATTATGCCACTGGTAGTGCCATGATTGGGCTTGGAAGATTGAATTCTCATGTCTTTAACAAAATAACTTCCACATTGGGACAGTTTCGACTAAAAACAGGCATGGGCTTAGTGATTGGTAAAAGAAAAAAAGACGATCGTGTTTTCAATGAACGACTATCCTGCGTTCAGCTGTTTGACACAGCCGTTGATCTGCAATGTGTTAATGAAGCTTGGAACAGATGCAAAGAAAAGGCAAATTTAAGTAAGTATTAAATATGGCACATGTAATAGGAAACCTATTTGTAACTATCTCGAAGATAATCAGTCGGGTTCATATCAGGGCTTTTGGCAACAGAATATTGACTTCACTTAGAAAAAGCGGTAACCAAGCGGGCAGTGTGTGTATTCTATCAACAGTTCACCTTGAAACAAGTCCTCTGGCAGTGTCGGGTTTCATGAGACCATTTTGTTTTATTGACTGCAGCTATCTGATCCCTATGTTCAGAGTCAGTCAGATCTGGCACGGCTTTCTCTGAAGTTTGGTGGAGGTCAGATCTCATCTTCCCCAACAATCCACTTTGTATGAAGGCAAAAATATCCCTTTAAAGCCAGTAGTAACTTCTTTTCGCATACCCCTCACACCTTAACTTAACTTCGGAGCTGCCATCCGTTGACATGTGCTCATATTTGACCTGGGTATTGTCAAACTGCATTGATTAGGGAAGACGGAATCCAAAATATGAACATAGACATTGCTATGCCATTTTTAAAAAGCCAAATTCGTGACGGTGTGACAACCATTTAGAGCAACAGTATAGTAAGCATCTCCACGGGCATGCTCTGCAGACATTTACTGTTGATAATGTTCTGGTGTATCGACAAAATAATTTTAATTGGTATTCAGATTGAAGTATCATCCAAAATCGTACATTCATTTATATAAAGATCAATAAAACACAAAGTTCCTATTCACTTAAAATGTATATGACAATACTCAGTAGGTAAAGTTCACTTTAAGATAAAACAAGCCATCAAAATCTTTTTTACCAAATCAAACTTGTAGAGGAATATAATAGTTAATCCTTGTTATCCAAAGTAAGAGAATTCCGGATAAGCTCAGCGGCATAAAAATAAAAATTATAAGTCTAAAGCCAGTAATAGATCGTGATTTCTCAACGTTTTGGATAAAGTAATCCGTAAAGTTAAATATGTAAAAAAAGAAGTTAAAGAAAATGGAAAAATTTCCATTGGAAATCCAAGAGTAAAAGCGCCCTGTATGACATTTATCCTGCCCTGTTGTCTCTTCTTCCAGGTTGTCCACCACCCGAAAACGGGATAAGCGCAAAATTTTCAGGGAACTTCACTATGGGTTCAGTAGTGAGATACAGGTGTCTCCCTGACTATGGGCGTCTGTGTGGAGACACACAAAGAAGATGTCTGGGAAATTTGACTTGGTCCGGGAGACCACTGAGGTGTGGAGGTAAAGGGTTTTAATTTCACAAAAAATATGATACGAAGTCAGTTCTTTAAACTGTCAACCTGTTTGTCTAGCGAAAGTGCTACAAGCAACCCGGTAGGTAAGGTGTATGTAACGTTAACAGGAAATTAGTAATGGGTGTTCTTTATTGTGCTGGACGTTATAAGGATGAATCAAAACCATGCGAGGGTGTGCCTAGATGATATAGTGCTTGACGTTTCTAGTTGATGAAGGCGTAACAAGCTAATAATATATACTTTTCCCCTCAGCACTAGCCATTCCAATATGTACATCAGAGGCAGATATAAGTCCACCAACAACCCAACCGCTGACGCTCGAGGTGTTCATGGCATATATCACTCGGGTGACAGTGTATTATCTCACACTTAAAGCTCATATGTCAATGTCAGTAGTGGACATGAATTTACAGTTTTAGCTCCACCTCCTGTTGCCTACTTTGTATATATCCACGCCCTACTCATTGAGTGGGTATAGTTTGTTAGTCTAACTGTCAATAATAAACGTGTAGTTTTTTCAACTCTCGTTTTTCCTCTGAAACGCATATCGGCATACTTTTTGTATTTCAAAGCAGTTGAGTGAATTCGATATATTTCAAATTTTGGTGGTTTGGCGTAACGGTAAAAACACTAGTGGTTTCACATTTGTGTCGTTCTTTAGTGCTCATTTTCCATTTATTAAAAGAGTTTATGATTAAAAAATTGATTATATTTTTTTAAATCTCCATAAAGGAGTTATATTGTTTTTCTATTTACTTATGTATTCATTTTTCGCCCTTTAATACAAGTTAGTGAATTTCTTATAGTTTAAACCAAGTACACAGTGACAAATTTCAATGCAAGTTGGTAGGACTGGTGTTATTATGTAAGCTATGGGGCAGTGGGTTTCTGTTGAATTGTAAGAGATATAACAGTTGCTCTAGGAAGACTTGCTTGTGTTAGTGAACTGAGGCACCGAAACATTAAAACTCAGTATACTTATGTACAGGAGTCTTGAGGCAGGCCATTAGAACCAAACGCAATAGTCACCTTTGATTCGAGAAATTGATACAGACAAACATTTGCCATACCTTCACTTTCCCTTGAAAACCTGTTGGGGGCAAGTGCCAGGGTCACAACCTTGATTGTGTATATAGATGGTTACTTGATGAGTGACATGTACCACGCTGAACGAGCAGTAAGGATGAGGCACCATTCTATTAATAATTAACATTGGATTCCACACTGTATGGTTATAAAGACAAAGAAAACATTTTTGTTTCTTGGAGATAAATTGGTTAAGGTGAGCATCGAGGCTTTTTAAAGAAAATAAGACATGAAAGGGCTTCGACAGACTTGTTGAAATGTTAAAATGCTGATTTTAGAATGCCGTTACGGTCTTGCGCTCTGTATTATTTTATTAAGGGCGATTTACGTTTGTACAGCTTGTATTGCAGAATGATCCGATGGCTTACTAATGCGTATGCATTTTACATGTATTGGCAAATGGGTTCTCTCAATGAGTCTGAGTATGATAGCCCGAATCGTAATTAAGGTGAAATACCTCGAATTACAAAAACAAAAAGAGACAAATTATACATTTTTGAAATGATAGTTTAATCAATTTGTTTTACGACAACAAAATACATGTATAAGCATAAACCTGCACTTTAAAGGTATTTCTCATACAAAATTAAAACATCGAATTCCATTGAAGTACAAAACAGCGAATATACATGTATAAGGTTGACAAAAGATTGATCTTCCATTTCAATTACATTTTACTTCACCAAAGTTTCAACATTCACATATAAATATATGAATCAAATATCTTGTATTAAGATGAGTATCAGTATAATGAATATCTGACAGGTCAAAGTATTTGAAGTACAAAAGATTTTTAAGAATTACAACAATAAGTTCTACTTCAGAATAAAAATGATATCAATAAGGAAAAACCTACCCTCAAGATCAATATTAAACTACTCGCTCTGTCACACAAAAGCATATGAATAAATAAAATTTGCAAAACTGTATTGAAAAGCAAAACAATTTCGTAGTGGCCAAAGCATCAACTATTTAACTTTCAATGACAACTTTAATCACAAATGTTAAATCAATAGCTTTGACTGTTTTACATTAGAATCAAATATAAAATTCATTAAATTGTTTTCAAAAAATGTATCCTCCAATTATATAACAATCAAAATATTATTTTAAAAATCTAAAGATCCTTTATCTAAATAACTAGAGGTTTTACAATGAAGAAGTAGAACCAATTTGGAGTTCACCGTCACACCAGAATACAAAGGTGTTAGATTTAACAAAAACCTATCACTTAAATCAAACTACTAAAAATGAATCCTCCACAAATCTCAAAACATCACATTAAAAAAATTTCTTTCTCAAATAAATATATTAACAGTAAAGAAAGACAAAAAACACTTGAGGCGTCACTTTTACACCAGAACACACAAAAAAACTATATATCAATCTCAAAAACTTGATCAAAATACAAGAAAGAAAGAAAAATCTTCCGTAATTATCCAAACACCAAAGATTATTTTAATATAAACATGTTTAAAATAAAAAGTGAACACTGTACAGTTAAAGCATACTGGTTTTAACAATATGTAATCTGTTTGCCTTAGACAGATCTTTTCTTAATTTGGTAAGGGGTGCGACTACATGAGTCTTCTATTTTAAAAGAAGCAAGCTGATGCACTAATCAGTGTGAAACTACGGCACAGGCGATGCCATGACTTTTCTACATTAGATGGATTTTCATGTAAATTTAATGAGGCACGAAGGGATCCCTGTTTTGATTAAGGGCAGTAGTCGTGTGTATTACCTGTAAAAATGTAAAGTTTAAAGCTGCAATATATTTCTTTCTACGCCAAATCCCTTAACACGTGACACTGTAAAAAAAATAATAATAAACAATGGCCAAAACGAATGAGAAAATAAACAATCACTTGTCAGTGCTCGACCAGTGTTCGGTTTAGACTATCATCCCATATGTTGGTTACTCAAAAGGGAAGGTCAAACAGAAAAGTGAAAAATGAACGTCTCAGTGTGGTAAAATACAAAAGGAGAATCGAATCAGCAGTGAGTGCGAACTTATATCAGAAACCGTTTGAAAAACCATGGGGTTGTAAAGAGGGCATTAAGGCAATTACTTGGGGAAATTTAATAAACGACATTTGTGAATTTGCATATAATGTTTTGAGGATAAGTGAATGAATTTTGCACTAACACTGTAATAAATTTTGCTTCTATTTGAAATTATATACTTCTGTATGTGTGTTCTGCTCGCTATATCATAATACACTAATACAAATAAAGTTATAATGGCATTCTACTAATACTCAAAAAAATTAAGTAACTCCAAAAACCCCATGCCAGAAATTTAGAAAAGATAATGTTTAGCAGGGCAGAAGTTTTGTAAAATATATATTATTAACTTTCAACCACATTCTGTCTCCACTTGAAAGTTTAACGTTCATTATGTGCATTTAAGATTAACGAAGCAACCGTGGCGCAGGTTCGACATTTGTTCGTCTTCCCCTAAATCGTCGCAACCAACCACGCACTCTGCGCACCGCCCTCCTCCCGTGCCTGTACAATATTGGGAGATCAGACACAACAACCAATGCGACGAGGCCTACTAAAACACTTATGGCAACAGTTGCGGTTGGAACAACAACGGTAAGCGGAGCCTCCTTCGGTGGGTATCTTTGGCCTTTTGGTTTTGGTTTTACTTCTGGGATTGTCTCTGAAATATAAGGATGTATCATTACTTCGCTGTACATGATTAAAACAGAAGAGCGCCAACAGTCAATGAGAAGCAAATACTCTTCTGCACCACTATAAATCAAGGCAGTGGACTTATCCGTGAAGAAACTACCAATACAGCAAAATGGCGTACCTACACAACCCTGTAAATTCTTCCATCCTTTACCAGGAACACAGCTCACTGATCTATTCACTGTGCCGTCAGGGAAAAAGAAACCTTCTTCACACACCAAGGTGATATTAACGACTCCCTCTCTTTGCTCGTCGGACACATTACTTGCTATCCTGGCATGGGGTGGTGCAGGTGGCTTGAGACATGGTTGGAATAAAGGCGTGGTTGTCTCTACCTTTGATGTTGTTGTGGCTTCCGTTGTTGATGGACTTTTCTCTGCCTCTGACGTGGACTTGGGCGCTGGCTTGACTGTGGGTGGACTTGTCTCTACATTTGTTGTGAGTGTTGGTTGGGTTGTTGGTGGACTTGTCTCTACCTTTGTTCTGGGTGTTGTTTGGTTTGTTGGTGGACTTGTCTCTACTTCTGTTGTGGGTGTTGGTTGGGTTGTTGGTGGACTTGTCTCTACCTCTGTTGTGGGTTTTGGTTGGGTTGTTGGTGGACTTGTCTCTACCTCTGTTGTGAGTGTTGGTTGGGTTGTTGGTGGACTTGTCTCTACCTCTGTTGTGAGTGTTAGATGGGTTGTTGGTGGACTTGTCTCTACCTCTGTTTTGGGTGTTAGATGGGTTGTTGGCAGACTTGTCTCTACCTCTGTTTTGGGTGTTGGTTGGGTTGTTGGTGGACGTGTCTCTTCTTTCAAGGTGCACATCGGAATAGCTGGTGCTGAAGGTAATAAGATGCTGTGTGCTAGTTAGGACTTTATCAACGAGACAATTTATCTTCAGTCCACATATTTTAACTTCGCTAGCTGCCCGTAATACAGCACTGAGAAATTTACGTAGTAACATATTTGAAAATTTCCAAACTTTAAACGTCAAGCACTGTGTTATCCCTTCGTGTCCTCACATATTTTGATTTGCCATTATTACACCCAACACAATAATGAACATCATTAATTACTAAATCTACTGTCAGCTAAACACGCACCTCACCTGCCAAACACATGTAGTACTTACGCTAGACAAACAGGTGGAAAGTTAAAAGGAACTGACAGTGTAACAAATTTACCGATAATATTCTTACGAAATTATAAACGATCATAATAACGTTTATAAAAATAAAACCTCGTGATGCATTGCAGAAGCCCCATGCCCTCTTGATCCAGTCTGAGCTATTAGCAGACGTGTTGTAGATCATCAAGCAGCCAAGTTTGCCTTCAAATCCGTGTCGTTTGCCTAAAAATGAGCAAGCAGTTATTGTTTGGTTAACATTCTAACATTCATACACAAAGAATATAGATCCACCACGCAGCTACTGATATCATTATAAAAGGCACATTTACTGTGGGGACACGTATACGGAATGATGGGTACACAGAGGAAGGCTCCCACCGAATTGCCGAGCAGACTTTTTCATGGACCCCAAAGCATTCCAAAACCCTTCCCTCCCGCCATGACTGCATTTTTTCACTAAGTATTTAATTTTAAAAGAAAATACAATGTACTATGAACGATATTTTGTTTCATGGTGTGACAGTATGTGGCGCAATATTCGAAACAAACGTTGTCGAGGTGATGAAACTACCGTTAGGTCATTAAGCGTATGGTTACTATCTTATGCTATCAGTTATTCAAACGAGGATCTGTCACGTTATGGTATGTTTTCATATTCAGGAATCCTTAACTATCAGATCGGGTGATTTTACTTGGTGACATGATAAAACACTCGTACATGTATGCAAAGGAAAGATGAATCAACCGTTTGTAGCAAACAGATTTTGAAACGGCTCGCTCAGACATGCCCTAGTGCAGTATGATATGTGTAAGAAAAAGGATATTAAAGCCAAGAATAAAAAACATAAAGGTACTTACCTATGTAGATGTCATACTCTGTCACCATGTCATAACTACCCACATGTTTTTCTTCCAGTAATTGCAAGTCCTTGTAAATCGATATATTTCCACTGTTTTTTGTATACGTCACTGCTACATTGTTCCATGCACATTGCTCAATTACAATTCCTCCTAGAGAATGAAAATTATCCACGGAATATTCATTCCTTAGACTAACAAACATTGATTGGGACTTAAACCCAATCACTAAGCCCTTCTTCAAATCTGTTCCTTGCGGCTGTAAGTAGTATACTAGTCGATAATTTGGGTCGTTTTCAGGGTTGAAGCTAATCTAAAAAGGAACGATTTTGATTATCTGTCAATTTTACCTCCGCTAAAAGGTAATCATTTGCAATTTGTGTACTTTTGTATCTTTGTATAATCATTTATTTGGACGGTAATCAGTTTGCTTCAGTTTCGCTTTTTTGCTAAGTTGTACCTCCATTTACATCGTCTAAAAAACATGTGGCTATATTCTATTTGTTGTTTTATTCTTTGATTATCTGGCGGCACAACATATATTTTTAAGGAAACTGTTAATCTATAGTTTGAAAAAAAAGTATTTTGACAGACTATTTGAGCCGTCTTCAGTGACCACGCACGGATAGCAATGATAGACATACTGTTATATACAGGTAGTTCTGAGAGGCATACTGTTCTGAAATCCAGGGCATTCCATCCACACTTACCATTATGGTAAACTCGCCCCGCACATCGAGTGCGCCATTGTTTGGAATATGTATGTACGAATCACTTGTATTCAGTCGGATGGCTGTTCCCTCAGTTCCTCCCTGACCGATGTCCCAGGCCCATTCACCATGAACTGTCATGTTATTTCCGTATCCGCTCAAATCGGCAAGTCCGACGTGCTCTGATAATATCCACAATCCTTTAAGTGATAGTTCCACTATGGAGTGAGAAGAAAATATATATAACCATCCACTAAAATATAACTGTTAACCAAATTCTCAGAATTTATAAATATCTTTTTGACGTATGTGTGTAAGAAACAAAGGGCGTTAGAAAATTCAAATTTAATAAAATATTACTTACGCATATTTCTTTATGCAAATAAATCTCAAGATACTTATTATGTATAAATGACAACTGAAATTGAACTCCTCACTTCATATTCCTTAAATGACGTATTCAATTTAATTTTATAATTAAATACTAATTAAGGCAACTCATGGATGAGCAAAGGCATGCAAATTATAAACAGAAGTGGAATGACCACGTCACTTCCGTCTACCCAGATGACCTATAAACAGACGTACACACAGGGGCCATGGTAGATATCCTTTACCTCCACATGTCATTGGTCTCCCGGACCAAGTCAAATTTCCCAGACATCTTCTTTGTCCGTCTCCGCTGATATATGCATATCCAGGGAGACAATCGAACATCACCACTGAACCCATAGTGAAGTTCCCTGAAAAATTTGTGTTTATTCCGCACTCGGGTGGTGGACAACCTGGAAAAGGAAATTCTTATGACGGGATTAGTGGCATGCAATGCGCGTTTGACCCAATTAAAATTTAAAAAAACCTCACGTGATGCTTGTTGAAAAAAATTATAAAATGCATGAGAGTGATTATTCAGTTCAAATAATGGATCCGGATTTACACCATTTTGCATTAGTTACACTAATAACGATAAATTAAAATCGCGCTCTTTGCAATTACGGAACCATCTTTTTGACCGACTAATTAAATGTTCATAACATGTTATTGCATATAGAGATGAATGACAAAAATGCTGATATGCTAAACTTGTGTCATCATCGGAACGTTACACGGTGCCTACTTTACAAAGGGGAATATTTTTACAACAGCATACTACTCTACCATAAATTATGTTTTGACACAGTGATAAAACACTAGGCGATAAGTGTTGGCTGGTCAAACCTCGAGACAATTGTTTTTTTTTTTACTCCGGTGATAAATTTTACAATCTTCACTTCAACACCGTTTTCTCCTCAGTCACTCTCCTAGTAACACCTTAATCAAACATAATGTTATGATACGAATAGCCTCAGTATGTACATGTACTTACTTAAATTTGCCCTTTCTTTGCATCTGTTCCAAGCTTCATTAACACATTGTAGATCGACGGCTGTGTCAAACAGCTGAACGCAGGATAGTCGTCCATCGAAAACACGATAGTCATTTTTTCTTTTACCAATCACTAAGTCCATGCCTGTTTTTAGTTGAAACTGTCCCAGCGTGGATGTTTTATTGATGAAGACATGAGTATCCAACCTTCCAACCCCTATCATGGCACTACCAGTGGCATGATCGTATTGCACAATAACTTTGTGCCAAGTGTTGACAGTGAACGCATCTGGTAGTTCAATTACGTGGTCATTTGATGATAAATCAAGAAGATTGACATACAGTGTGTTCCCTTCAGGAAACTGCCAGACATGGAGACCCCGTGCTTCTGACCCAGTATACTCAAACAGACAACAAGGGTCTAGTTTTTCAGGGTAAATCAGGAATATCAGAGTAAAACTTCTCACTGCCAATACAGGATTCCCAGGCACCACCATATGTGAGCCATGATCGCTAGAAAAACGCGGGGCATGGGCGCTTCCGTACGGACCGGAAGCTGGCGTTATATCATAGAGGGTGCCATTGTGACAATTTCCGCTCAGGTCGGCGCCAAGACTGTTTGCATCAAGTGGCCAGAAAGCTACTGGCTTTACATTTCCTAGAAGATAAAATCATCTTACGTTAAAAAGACAAGAAATCATTGCTTTTATATACAGGGGTATAAGCAATTATGTTACAAATGGGCTTGGTAAATATAAACAAAGACACAAAAACTACTATAAGACAGTTTATAATGCCTTTAGTTACAATTATGTTACAAATGAGCCTGGTAAATATTAACAATTAGACACGCAAACTAAGTTTATTTTATCCTATTCATACCGGGTGGCGATTATCGCACCAGTGGTGCATTCTCTCACAGTTGACAATCTATTATATGTAAGTAATTAAGGTCTTTAAAGTTCACACATGACATATACATGTAGTGCTATATACGTCAAAAAGATATTTATAAATTCTACAAAATTTTAATCGGGAGACTTTCGTCAATTTCTTCTTACCGTCTTAAACTAAAATTCAACAACAAAGTGGTTCGGAAGTGTAAAGCTGTATTGCACAGTAAAATAATATTCAACAAGATTGATCTTTATCGGAAAAAAAGTACATCCCTTTCAACAAAATCATATGGTTATTTTGAAAACAATATCAGTTTTCACAAGAAGCATATATATATATATATATATATATATATATATATATATATATATATATATATATATATTCCTATTGCAGGGTTTCACCGAATCCCACCATTTCATGATCACTTCTGTTATGTCCAAACAAAAAGATATTTAACAATTGTTATCATCATGATCAGTGAAGCATCAACATGGTCTAACATTTTACTTCTTTGTGTTTGATCGAAACAGCAACGCATCAAGTTGGACTACCTTTTTCAACTGTGTAAATCCTTCGACAAATCATTATTTATCCGTTTGCTCCCTAATAACTTTGCGCTGGGTGGGTTGTCCCTTTTTTCACAGAAATCAATTTTTTATGTTTAAGTAGCAGTAATTGTTTGGTGCATGAAAGCGATTCTTAGGTATACAGCTACGGGTTCCCACTCCAGCTTACCCTCTGAGATTAGGGACCACGTACTAAAAAGTACAAAAATTAAAGGATTCAATAGTTTTGAAACAGATCACTAAAGCGCAACCTGTGGTCAGAGAGTATAACGTCAGCTTATGCTAGGTATTACACTGCATCTCAATTGTCCATTTCCAAAATTTTAGACATATTCTATTGATCCCTTTAAAGTTCAACAGCAAATGTTTTTGGTAAACCAGCACAGTTGTTGTCCGTATTTAAACAATTTTATATATCATATGACGAAACTCGGTCCTCTCTCGACAGTTTCTGAATATTTTCGGCATAACCCGTCAAAAACTTTTTGCATAACGATGTTACAGACAGACAGACAAATAATTAAGTAATGTTTAACCATTTATCAATTAATTAATTTCACCAAACTTTAATGGTTTCTTACTTGGTTCAGGAAGCACTAATAATAATAATAATAATAATAATAATAATAA
>NW_019775495.1:263901-294429 GCF_001039355.2 Lingula anatina
GGGGGGGGGGTGGAAGTGGAAATTGGCAAGTTCAGACAACTTAACAAACAGAAAAACGAAAATGATTCATGAGACATCAGGAACTTCCAAAGGGTAAAATTTATTTATACCAATTCGAAAGTCTCAGTGATACACAATGTCATAACTGCAATGACCTCTTCATTTTACATATATTTACACATATAATAAACGGACTCGTTTGATGAATGTGCGCACCCTGCGAGTAAGACAGTGTGTTTAAACTGTGTGTGTACTCACCCTGCGGGTCGGAGAACAGACATGGATTTCTACTTGCATCATCGCACTAATAATGTTGCCGCTGCTGATTAGGATGTGACTATTCAAAATCGAAGTCGGCGCTACATGCTCTGAGCGTATCCTGTGACGAGGGACTTCGCAAGATAGAATAAAGGTATTTGATTAATTTTGTCGACGAATTTTGTTGTGAAATAAATCACGCAAGGGATTGTGATGGCGTTTTTTAGCTGCGTATCTCATTGCATTTATTCACCCCTTCATTCATTCATAAACTGTTTCCAATCGCGTTTTCTTGAATATCTGTTCTCTTCACTGTTCTTTATTTGTGCCTCGACAGTGGGAGACCCCGCACGTGACCTTGAATTTCGACAATAGTGGTAAATATAAAACATAGTATCGACAATCGACTTCATTCAGGTAACTTCTGCAACACTTATCGCGTTAGTGATGCCTTTATAGAAAACGCCAAAACCGCTGTAAAACTAACCCTCTTTTTAACAAATCGTCTTACGGATTACGACTCTGCCCAGTGAAGTCTATCGCAGGAGAGTGCGACACGGTAATCCGTACGCGACCAGGGAAATCTGCAGCAACACAATGGCTAGGTGCAATACTACCGTCTACCAGGGCCACAGATTGACTTTTCACAGGATATTCACAGATGTGTCTTTAGATAAATAGACGGTCATTTTACTATCTCTGAATTTTGCCATTTTCCCTATATAATCAGCCACCCTGGTAGAGGGTAATGCAAACAGGAAGTGGTTGGGTCCACCGATTAATAAATATGTGGCAGTTAGAGAAGTTATAAGCTAAATCAATGGAATCCCCCCCCCCCCCCAAAAAAAAAAAAAAAAAAAAAATGAGTGATGTTTTAGAACTGCATTGAATCTGTTTCAAAGAATTCTTAAGTTGGTATCATACAACATTCAGCGCCGTGAGGCTGAAAGTGAGGATAAGGCACACGCACGCGCGTGTGTGAGAAAGAGAGAGAGAGAGCGAGAGACAGAGAGAGAGGGAGAGGGAGGTGGAAAACCCTAAGATTGAAATAAAATAAAAAAAGAGAAGGCTTCACCCTCTTTTCAGCTTTTCAGAAAAATAAACGTGTGGCGTGTCGTTTCCATGAAACTATTGAAACTGTACCGACTTAATGAAGACGGTCTGTTAAAATCTGCTGTTAAAAAAGGGGAAATCATTTGAACAGTCATAATCGAATCGGGGTCAGCGCCATGGTCATCTAAACCTATTTCATATACACACACAACAGGGGCGGACCCAGAACTATTTTCTGACAGTCTTCCAAATTATCTTTGTTGATTCACCCTCTAATTCTGACCGTCTTCCAACATGAAAAATTGGATACCTGTCAATGTAAGCTTGAAAATCTGACCGTCTTCCGGAAGACCCAGAAGACGGCCTAAATCCGCCCCTGCCACAATGTGTATGGTCACACTGGTATATAAATGCATATATAGAGATCAATACAGACGCACCTGAACAGACTCGCGGAGGGTACTATATCGGTACTGTACTATACTACATACTATATACTATACTATTTACTATAGTATACTGTATTATACTGTTTGACCGAGTGTGTGAACAACCGTATTAAATGTTACGTGAAGGGAGGCGGTGCGTTATCCATTATAAGGTGGTGATCGGTGGTGGGTGGTGAATTATTGACGAGAGAGGAGGGGGAAGATAAATGGGTAAAAACATCCCCAGGAGGCATCGTCCCGATTTTCATATCAGAGACAACGATTCTATCGCTGTTACACTGACTATTACATTGATCGCCCTGATACACACGACAATATTACATGCAGGCACCACTGGTATATAGGACACCTGAAATCGGTACTCCGTTATTCTGGGTGAAAATCTCAATGTCGTCCATTCCGACCCGTATTTTCCATTAATTACCACAGTAAAAATATAACCAATGGCAGTGAGCGGCGGTGATTATTTACCGTGCATGAGCCCAAGGCTCCGGGTCGGGCTTCATTCCTCCTGCTCGATCAAACGATATATCTTGAACACATTATGTCCTGGTGGTAGAAAATATAACCACAGGTTGTCGCCAAGGTATTCTAATTGCCGGACATTATAACGACAGGGAACCATTCTGGAAGGTCTCCTGTGGGTATACGTATAAACTGACCGTGCCTCATAAGTCCATAATTCAGAGGATTTAGGGTTGATTGTGCGTGAGTGTATCTGTGTGTGTTGCGCTCGCGAGTGCGCGTTAGCGTGTGCGCATTTCAATCTCCATTACCTGTGCCACGGGCGTGTTCGTGATTACCTTAGAAGCTTTAACGGCAATATCCAAAGTAGATCTGAGTAGATGCCTCTCAAACTAAACCCCCACACTGGGACTTGACGGCTGGTAAATTACTAACAAGTTATCTGATGAAAAACAGGAGCGTGAAAATAATTGTAGACCATTAAATGACTCAGGCAAAAACTGTTTAGGATAAGTAATTGTAGCTTTCAGATTCTAATTGATAAACACGGTATTCCTAATTTGTGGCTACACAGTTTAAGACTACCCTCTACAAGGGTCACAGATAGAATTTTCTCACTAGGATAGTCACAGATATCCCTCAGGCTAATTCTGTACACATTTCCGTTCCCAGTTTCACAAAAAATCTCAAGTCAGTTCCCTGGCTTAGCTGACTAGGATTTCCATGAGAGTGCTGTAACACTGTGCCTGATAGGATGAGATGTGCCCATGTGACCATGTTACCTTGGTAATTAAGTTCTTAGCCAGGAACTTGACGTAAGTTTTTTTTTTTTGTGAAACAGGGACCAGGAAAGAAAAAAGACGCCTTCACCTAGCTGAGCCCTAACAGAGGGACGTCAAAGGCGATGTGGGTGGGGAGGGGGGGGGGGAAGCTCGCACGTGGTCATAGCCAGATTTTAGTCGATTTCCAAGCCTGATTAAAAATACTGGTGCCAAATATGCGTATTAAAAGCACATCCTGCCATTTCAATGCCGATCTTTGGTTTCCGATGTTAATAAATGTTATGTTACTGTTAATAACACGTTAGACAATACATTTCAGCATTCTGAGTACTGATATGCTTTATCAACACTTCATAACTACTTCGTAAAATTCCATATACAATATATGGAATTTATACATCTAGCTATTGAAATCTGCTCATCAGGTTTGTAAACTGATTATAACGTAAATGCCCTTTTATTACATATTAACGTTTCTTGTGAGCATCGTAAATCATTAGTTTGTAATTAACACATTAGACAATACACGTTAATATTTTGAGTACTGATATATTATCAATAGGCCAACTTCAGAAATATTTTGTCATCACTTGTAGTCTGGCCTATGTTATTATCACAATTTTACTAAACGGAAACAATAATGACGTGTTAAATGCTTTATGATGCTCAGATCAATAAATAGACGCCTGGTACGTACATGTACTTCGGGGATTTACGTTCAAGCTGCTACATTGCTCATAGATCCTGAAATATATTTTATTACAAATGTCCAACGGAGGAAATTTTTGTGTGTTAATTTTTAATGGGTTCGGTCCGAGCGAAATTTAGATTCAAAGGAGTTAAAGCTCTACTTTCGAATAGACATTTTGAAACTTCATGGGAGAAAACACGATGCGTTGTTTGAATTCGTTCGCTTTACTTTTAACAGCTGCTTCTAACACACAGGGATACTTGTATGCAAAATAAGAGGCATTGTTAGTATTTGCAGTGCATATATATTCTGATAAAACTTTGTGAGAGCTTGTGTCGAAAGGAAGGGTATCCTTTTCTGAACAATAAAAATCAGTATTAAACATTCATTAAAAATAAGTGATAAAGACTCTTATTTCCGACACAAATCAAACCAAATTATCTTTGTTGATCCATTCTCTATTTTGACCGTCTTCCGACAGAAAACATAAGATACCCTTCATTGTAAACTTGAAAATCTGACCGTCTTCCGGAAGACCCAGAAGACGGCCTAAATCCGCCCCTACCACTCTCCATAGCTCTCCATGTAACGAGTACTACATGTATATACAGCCATTGGAAATAACAGAAGGATATCGTAGGAAATGCACTGCATATATCGATCACAATTTTTAGATGAAATATTTACATGAAAGTAACAGTTTCAGATAGCCTTTATTATTATTATTATTATTATTATTATTATTATTATTATTATTATTATTATTAAAACAGTTGTAGAAAAAGGGAGACTTCATTTTTGCCGATATTTTAGGGGCAAATTTAAGTAAACGCTGTACACTGTAACACACGGGGTGGTTGCCGCAGCGGAAGGTTTTAACCGCTATCCTTTCTACAAACTATAGATAGCCACGTTAATAACCCGCGTCGGGCGATTAAGTCTTTTTCAGTGTCCTATCTTGTACCTGCGCCATGTATTGAGCCGTTATCAGCGTGTCTATTTTGTTCACAGAGACCAAGAAAGCTGTTGCGACACTGCCAACACGGACATAAAATTAGTACTCAGGTGCAGTGTTATACATGTATAATTTGAAAACTGCCTGGCAGATTAATAGGGAAATTGTGTAATTATGATTGCATGGTGCTTTGAAAACATAGGATACTTTATTTTTCTATTTATTTTTGTTCACAGAAAAAAACGAGGCCCTTGTATCGCGGACGTGGGTATCAGTAACGCCCCACGCAGATAACTAAGTGATGATCGGAGGGAAGTCTTACCACGCTTACAGTTCAGATAACAACCAGCGAAGACACCACAAGTGCGTGGAGGAAATTTAACTACACTTAAAACACAGAGGACTACTTTCACACAAAGGAGACAGCTAGAGACGTTAAGACAAAAAAAAAAAAAAAGAAAAAGACAGACGCGGGCGGTTCCTGTTACAGAGAACCCGCATGATATACACACGCTGTCTTCATAAACAACTACAATTAAGGACCCTGGGAGCTGAAGACAGGAATATCTCTCATCAGTGCATATACTTTAGGATTACAACGTCAACATTGGGGAGATAGTGAGGCGTTATTTGGGGCAAAGGATTTGTCGTGATTAAAGCCCTAGGGAAGCGTATATTGTATCATTTTTCCCAAGGAATACACTACGTTGTGGTTGTGTTGTTTCGGATTTCATCGTTATTGCTATGAGGTGACGTCACGCTAATTGCTGTGACGTCATTGTAGGGATATACAGAGTCGTGACGTCATTTGAATGGTAGAAAGTGCCAGGATGCCGCAGGTTTGGATTTACGTGGTGGCAATGACTGTGCTGAAACTTTGTGGGACTGAGGAGGTGATTGCAGGTAAGGGATTCTGTCCTCTCTCTCCCTCCCCGCTGCCTCTCTTTTCTCCTCCCCAGCTCCTTCTTTTTCTCTCTCTTTCACTTTCGTCTCTCTTGCGTCTTCCTCTCTCTCTGGTCTCTCTTGTTTCTGTCTCCTGCTTCCTGTCTTTCGCCCTTCTCCCTCTCTCTCACTCTCTCCCTCTTTCTCTCCCTCCCCTCCCTCTCTCTCTCTCTCTCTCTCTCACACACACACACACACACACACACACAGTGGAGTATTCATTCAAACACAAAACTACCTTCAAAAACAAATTTATCGCAAAGTCCTCCTTTTTGCTTGCAGAAACCCCAAACGAAATCGATGTTCAGGGGTTAAAAAATTAGATTACAAAATTGAAAATATTTCTGGTAACAGCAGCACCGGCGACCAGCCCAGTACAGGTGCACATACGATGTAATGAAAGAAACTGATTCTTGATACACTCCGGTACGTGGAAAAAAAAAGAAAATAAACACTAGACAAACTTCACAACAGTAAAAGGAAAATATGAAAGTTCGTGTTGTTTCGTCTCTATTTGTTGACGCGAGCGAAGCAATGCGCCCTGTTTACACTGGCAGTAAAACAAACACGGCCAACACGTCTCTGGTTCTCGTGTATACACACTTTCTCTGTTGGATGCATGGAGCGTTGATAAAACAGTTTGAAGTGAGGCCGTGTGAATTACATCGACACTTGTGGTGTGAAAGTCCCCACGATAGAAAACACGCGTTAAGTCCCTGATACCGCCGGCTACGCGGATTAAGTAAATGTATATTTGTGTTTCTTTTCTTATTATGATTCTGTATGATAAAGCAATATATGGTTTTGTTAGTACTCTCCTGCTTGCTGGTCAGACGTGCATGTTTTTAATGATGTAGACCCAATAAAACTGTTACTCAACATCGCGTCCCATGAAACGTTTTTAAATTTAAACATCTGGTAGAAGCTGGTGCCCATTCTCCGTTTTCTACCGCTGTTAAAGGTTCAACCAAAGTCACTTTACCTTCATCAATTTCGTCCAGAGAATTCAGAAACGTAACGAACACTTCTGGGGCATGGCACTATAAGCACGTCTTTTATCTCAAGTGACACGGTGACTGTATGTGCAATTACACAAATTACACTGCAAGCCTTCCTGTGAAGAGAGTCTTGCTAGTCGTTCCTCCAATGCAAAAAAAAAAAAAAAAGAAAGAAAGAAAAAAAAACTGCAAGTACAAATAATTATTGTCGAGTCAGGATTGATCAAGTCTCAAAAGTAATGAACACACTTTGTTTCGTTTATTATTATTATTATTATTATTGCGTAGACCCCGCCGGTTCTCAGTTTAAACCCGTACAAGATCTGAAATAAATGGCGTCACATGTCACTGCTACTTTGTGAGAACAAAAAAAAAAGGTGCAGGCAAACTATGAAAATTTTGTCATATCAGTATCACATTTGTACAAAAACCACTGGATTGTCGTCCTAGTTATGAAATTGTCCCCCCTTTCTGACGGTTTTTCCCCCTAGGGGTTAATAATTCCACTGTCATATATCATCTGTGTCACGCAGACGATCAGGGCTGTGCCGCTCGTCTAGTGTCGTCTGCTACGGAAGCGGTGTTAACTGCACTTGCGCACCCTCACGTGATGGCAAAACGCCCAGTTCAGTCCCTTAAATAAAGTCATACTTCTTCCAACGATTCTGATTTCAACGGCAAATAACGGTTCAAAAGTGAAACTAGTATTTTTGTAGAGAATGATTAGCTTTTCAGAGTATATTTAGCAGTATTTTCTTTTTTTTTATAAGATAACGTAATCCCTACTCTCATCGTGCCAAGAAGCCCAAATATTTTTCGATTTTCCAAATTTCATGTTGGAGTTTAGGCCTATTCTACGTTCAGATATATCAGAACATTTGTTGAAGTTTATATATGCCTAAGGCGGAGGGGGATACAGGGTCATTGGCATTTTGTACATTATGTAGATGCGCACCAGAGACCACATGGTTTACAGTCCGTGCCTTACTGGTGCAGCCATTTCACCCTCGAACCATAGCCATTTTCAATACCTAGCAACGAAATTCTAAACATGGTCATTTACTACTCGTGGTGTTCAATATCTTTTTGATTTATGTATTTTTTTCATCTAATGTGGTTAGCTTTTTGTTGTAATATGATTCATTCCATAAGGGTGGCATTTTTTAAATTCTTTTATACTCTAAGGCGTTTTCAGTTTTTACGACTTTGTCAGCCGTGACTTACAGAAGAAAAACACGACTGCCCTCAGATCGGTTCCTTTTGCCTTATTTGTCTGCGGGACAGTTGATCTTTTGTCCGCTCTTTGTCACTCGATAGCTCAATATGATGGTAGGTTTGAGAGGAATAAAAAAAACACACCAAAACACCTTGAATACTTTTCAAAACTGTCGCTGAAGTCGATATTGTGTATTGTGACAGCGCCATTCCCAAGTTACAGGTCGCATTGCTTTTTACACGCCAGTGCATCGCGTGTATTTTTTGAAAAGCATGTTTCTTCATTCTTTTCTCACTCGTAGGATAAGGCACAATATACAGAAAGAACAAACCCTTAACTGTTTACCAATTCTGTTGTTAAAATCCAAACACCTATGGTTGTTTTGATAAAATAGTTTCTGGGACTGAGTAGGGTGTTGTAGGCCTACTGTACAGTGTATGGGACAAATCCCAAGCTGGTCTCAAAGCCCACATGAGGGCCTGCCTGTGAAGAGCCTCTAGCTCAACTCAGACAGTCATCTTCGGTAACGAAGGACAGCCTGATGATGATGATGTAGGCCTACAGTGTATGGGGCATGGTAGGCCTACATTTGTATGAGTAACGTTCTCCTATTAGTCCGGTGGCTTAAGGAAAAAATCGTGACACGGCGGATAAAAGCACCAAATTTTGCATGTGGGTACCTTTTGACATTCTAAATCAAATTAGAGCCGTAGCCCACGGAAAAAATTTACCGTTTGGCCAAAAAATCCAAAATGACCGCCAATTTATTGAACTCTTTAGAAATATGTACATACCTATGTTGATTTTTATCAAATAAATTATTTTCTCAGAGTTTTCCACACCCTTATTACCCATTTTATTCATATATGTCAGATAGCAAACAAGTTCCCTAGGACTTTTTGAAAAAATCCAAGATGGCTGTCATTTGCCATAGAAACAGCCATAGGAATACTAGTGCACAACTATTACCAGCTAGAACGATACGTTGTCCACTATCAAATTAAGTCTGTTTCTCAGATCTTTGTGACCCACATAATATGTTTGTGGTGAGTAACTACGAAGTGTTCTTGGGCATTTTGGAAAATCCAAGATGGCTGCCATGTGCCACAGGAATTCTAGTATACGGGGGATTCAACTAATGGCAACTGGAAAGATCAATTTTTCACTATCAAATTAAGCTGGTTTCTGAGTGTTTTCCACATCCTTTCTACCCACACAATATGTATGTGGTGAGTAACTAACAGTATTCTTGGGCATTTTGAGAAAATCCAAGATGGCCGTCATATGTAATAGGAATACTTCTAGTATTATAAAGGGTTGGAACTAATGCTAGCTAATTCACAATCAAATTCAGTTTATTTTTTTAGTGTTTTACACATTATTATTACACTGTGATACATATCTAGCAGGTAATAAATGTGCATATTTGATCATTTTGAGAAAACCCAAGATGGCCGTCACTGGCCATAGGAATACTACTGGAATTACAACTGCACATCCATGGCTTTTCATCTACTACCAGGGTGAATTTGTGTTTGCTTATCAAGTTTTGCCCATCCTTATAGTCCTATGATATATATCTGGTGGGTAAATAGTGTGCATCCTTGGATATTCTGAGAAAAAGACACCTACAATTTAACATAGGAATACTAATGGGTGGGTTTCAATTGCTGCTAGAGAGGCATATGGTTCATTATACGATTACATTTCCATTGGTTTGTTTTAAAAGTAATTTATGTTTTTCATTCCATTTATTATTACCCCTATGATGTATACCTGGTCTGTAGCATGTGTGTATCTTTGGGTATTCTGAAAAAATTCAAGATGTCTGCCTTTTGTCATTAGAATATTAGAACACATAATCAAATAATGCTAGAGATACACTGAGTACGATTTAAATGTAGTTAACTTTGGGTCGTTTTTAAATGTTTTTCATATCTTATTTATCCTTATGAAAGACTCTGTGTGTTTTGAAAGTGTATGTATCCTTGAGTATTATTCGGAGAAAACCCAAGTTAGCTGCCAGTTGTCATAGGAATACATCATTCAAATGCACATGGTGTCAATTAATAGAACAGTTCAGACATTGATTCCAACATGAAATAAAGTCGTTTGATGTTTAAACATGTTGACATCCTTATTAACCTTACTTTTTATAAATCTGGTGTGTAGCAAGTGTGCATCTTGCGTATTTGAGAAAATTCAAGATTGTTGCAATTCACAATAGGAATAGTACAATCAACTACTGGCAAAGAGACATTGGGTTCAATATAAAATGAATTTTGTTTCTCGGTATTTCCCACATTCTTTTTTGGATTTTTAGATATCTATCTGGTGGGTAACAAGTGTATACCCTTGAGTATTTTGAAAAAATATCATGATTACCCTCATTTGCCTTAGAAGTGCCTATAAAATCTAATGCACCAGTTTTCCTATGGGGAAAAGAAGGCCATCTTGGATTACCCCAAAATGATAAAATATGGACATTAATTACCTAACNTATTATTTCCTTGTCATTGTGCAGGATTTTGTAGGTGGTCGCCATGTAAAATAATATAAGAGTTTACCATTCTAAACATGGTTTCGTGGATATCCTCTACATGATTTGGCATATGTTACAACTAATTAGGTCACTTTCCGTAGTCTAATTAAGTTAATTTGAATTGCAATTAACTCTGAGACACGACACACCTGTTGGTGTATACATTAACACACCTGTATTTTGATTAGGTGATTTTGACAGTATCAAAGGGTTCGATAAGGCAGGCATTAAATAGAGTACAACTTCAACGGGTTTTCATCAGTTTTCAATTTAGTTTTAAATGCCAACTGATCTAAGTTGAAATGTCAACCAGTCGAGACTTAATTAGTTTTTTTTTCACAGCACATGAGTCACAACAGTTGAAAAGCAAATAGCGTTTTAAGTATACAGAGACATCTAATTTAGTACTACGGCATATATCAGCAGTTTTGAATTTGTCCCTTGTGTGTGGTATATCAGTGATCACATCGGCGCTATTCAGAGTCAACTTGCCCAAGGTCATAATCCGACACCGAGACGCTCTCGTTTCGCGCTCGTATATACGCGCCCTCTCTCCCCCCCCCCCCCCACCTCCCGCACCCCCCCTCTCCCCCATCAGTCAATTTATTTCCGCCAGAGAAAAAATTTTTCAGGAATTCGTTTACCTCTTTGATCTCTATTCAACCAATAGGCATCAGAAAGCTTGTCTCTGGGGTTTGGAATTCATTGTAATTTCCACTGATCGATTCAGAAGGAAAGATCGCCCCTCCCCCCACCCTCAAAAAAAAAAAAAAAAATGCGCCGTTTCCATCTCCTTCTAAGCGCTGAGGTTAGATAAGGCTAACCTCTCTCTCTCTCTCTCTCTCTCTCTCTCTCAGGCCCAAATCTATTAACTATGCCAAATTATTGTCGCAAAAATTTTATTAATAAAGTGGATGGGCTGAAGACAATGCAGTTGTAAGAGTTTTTAACTCGCTGTGTAAACTTTGCCCTACTTCACCAGATACTAATTACACCTCTTTATCTTCATCATATTGTACTGATAATGATATAAAAGTGGATGACAATTAAGATGACTTTAAGATGACGTTATTTATCTCAATATTAACAGCTGTAGGTGAATGATTTAAGATACAGATTTCATAGGGAGCGCTCAAACAAGTAAATATTACCTTGAGTCGGTCGGCTACACAAACGCTTTGAAGAGCTTAAAGTTCTCCCCCCTTCCCTCTCTCTCTCTCTTTCTCTCTCTCACTTCAAAATGAAAAAAAAAAACATAGGTGGCATGGCCGGCTGAGGACCATGGGCACAAACTTTTTCTCCGTCTCTTTATTTTTCTGATATCTCTCGCTTTACATTGTCATGTCAATCACGTTGAAATTGATCGTACTCATAAAAACGAGCCGACACAGGGGTTCGTGTGATTGGACTTTTCGTGACATCCCGATGACCGCCGATCATTGTAATATAGCCCCCGTCTGTATCTGATAGCATCAGTGGAAATAATTCTCGGTATTTTTCATTGTTTTTAAGTGATGAAGACATTTACCCTAAAGTGGAAAAGGTTAATTAAAATGTCCACATTCATAACTTGTAATCGCAAACTTGGCGTACCGTTACAGATATTTATGGGAAAGGGTCTGAAACAGAATTAGCTGACAAAATTAATTATTTATATTAAGAAGATAAACAAATAAAACTGGAGATAGATAAATAAATATATTGAAATAAATAACAAAGTTGATGATGAAATTACCTGTCCAGTTTTGATCGAAGATGGGAGGGGGTAAAATAAGTAAGTAAATAAATAAATCACAGGTTATCTTTTTCGATCCAGCACGTACTGAATATAATATACTATTTACTCATATTAACGAGGAGACAACAGGTCACTCTACAAACACTAATAAGGGCGGACAGGCCGCGCGAGCCCCGACATCGACCGGACTTACGGAATGTTTTTCCTGACCGCCGCCCCGCCTCGCTTTTCCATTAGTCTCCATGAGATTAGTGTTAGAAATCTCGTCAAGATCAGGGAGATAGGGATCTGAACCCAGGGGCTTTGTTGTGTTTGTATTAAGCTTACTGTTTTTAATTATCAAGACAAGAAGGCACCACCCATGCCAAGTTCTACAAAAACACGATTTTTACTAAATACTGAAAAGAGAGCTGAAGTTTTAAACCGAACATATAGGCCCACTAAATCTGAAACAGTACACTAATGCAAAATTAGTAGTTATTGGTTCGAAATACGGATCACTTTTAAAACACAAGCGTCATATTTTATTTAAAGGGACGCCGACAAATATATCTTAGGTCACAGTAGATAAAATCTGTAAGTCTGTAAGTTTTGCCCAACTTTCGTCTGAGAGGAAGACTCCAAACAAAAACATACCTAATTGTTATGAAAATTATATTATATGCACTCTTGTAGTATTTTTTTTCTCTTTTGTCATTTGCTTTTCGGTCAGTACGGGATGTTATAGGAAAAAAACTTGTTATATACATTACTGGTATGAATGTTGTTTTATTTGTTTCTATTCCACAGACCCTGACCCCAGCTTGTGCAATGAAATAGGCACCGGAGCCCCCGTCGTCTTTATTCAGGGCGTCAGAGAAGATATAACAAACGGTAAGCACAAATAAATAAATTAATAAATTAATAAATAAATAAATAGACACTTCCGTTTCATTTATAAGTGAGAAGACCATATATAAATATTGTCGTACTGTTTCAGTATTTTCAAATTTTTAATCATTCTCAAGGTGTATTGATTTTTATATAATATGCGACATAATCGAATAATCCCACTATAATGATTATTATACTTTCCCTTTTTAAAGGTTCTGTCATTGATTACGTGAACTTAACGGGTACACCACAACAAATAGACCTGAGGATTAAAACCCCTAGCGAATATCTAGACTTCAATAGCGCCACCAGAGCCATCATACTGAAGAAACCAGTAGATTTAGACAACAGCACGAACGTCCCATCGATATATATCGTGCTAGATTGTGTGGTAAAGGGAGCACAAGTTTTAAACGTAAGTCAAAATTTATACGCGCGTTACAGCTTACTTGTGGCACTTAGGACGCGTGCGTTAGGATACACGAGAAAGATGCCAGGGGAAATGGCGGTCAATGGAATTTGAATCTGAAGCACGTGTTCGGAAAAGGAAAAGTGTGTTCGTTGGCACTGGCATCTTTTCAGTTACCTATATCTTTTTCATTTGATGTAAAGTTCAGGAATACAAAGTGTTTTAGATAAGACCAGTTTTCATATGTGAGTTTAAAAAATGGACGAAATTGCTACTTTTTATAATTTTCATTTTTCTTTCTTTTTTTTCTTTTTTTTTTTTTTAGGGGGGGGGGGTCTTGAATTGGATTATGTGCCACTCCTTCACCTGGTGAACATTCATGTTTATTATTATTATTATTATTATTATTATTATTATTATTATTATTATTATGCTCCAGATCCCAGTCAGGGTAACAGTTATAGTCACCGATATCAACGACAATGCACCAATATTCCTGAAACCTATTTATACAGTAGAAATATCAGAGGTAAGTGAAACATGCAAAGATACTGAATCCTCACAAGGGGATTATACCAATGAATGACAAAAATGTTTATTTTTTGGTAAAAGAAACACTACTCCCTTAGAAAAATTTTGAGTCTGCAGCAAATTTGCAAAAAGGAATTTACCATGCAAATGACAGGCATTAGCTTTTTCCACAGAAACTTGGAGTTCAGCATTTTTAAATTCAATTCTGATGGTTCCTGAGATTCGTCTTGTCTAAGATTCAATAAATGTTCAGATGTTTTTTTTTTTTTAACCTAGGCTCATGTCTGAATACTTTCAGCAAACTTCCAGCAAACTTTCACTCTTCTTTAAATTTGCAGCAACTGTAATTCTCCTTGGGACAACCTGCAGACAGTTTCTTGTAAACAGTTTAGTTTGCAGCAAATCTGCCACAAATTTGCTGCAAGCTTAAAATTTGTTTAGGACAGTGGCTAGTGTGAAGTGGCGTCATTGCTGTGACATTATAAGATCAGGGTCCATTTTCAATAAGATATCAAGAGGCTGATTTATTGACTCTTTAAGCCTTAGGATGATCCCATGAGTTAAATGGTAACATTGTCATATATGTCCCTGAGTAGTGGTCAATAAATTAAATACCTGTGAGAAACTAATCAAAATACTCATGGAGGTCTGACCATGTTAAATTCTTCCAATAGATTATCACCCCTAATGGGTACTATTGTAACAAGAGAGTTTCAGAACTTCTTATATACATTGTACTCACTAGAAGAGTGCACTTTATTAGAATAAAATGCTTCTTTTGAGGAAGCAGTGATCTACTGCATGGGGAGGTCAGTTAATGTCCCTGTTCTATTACTGGTCTTTTGTGGACTTGACACTTTGAAATATTGGTGTAGGGGAAAAGACTGGGTTGGCTATTAGGCTGATTTGTGACAATGGTGGTCTTTGAAATTGCCCATGTCCATTGGACAGTAGTTGCAGATACAGTATCAAATATACAAAGAAACCAGTAGAAAATGTTTAAAAATTGGGACGGAAAGGAAAAAAAAATAAGTAGGGGAGTAGCCTACCTCTGCTATTATTGTAAAAAACAAAGTGTTGTCAAAAATCAGCCCTGTCACTGGAATATGCAGATGCATGCAGATATTGATGGTAGACCTCTAGCAATTGCTGATACTTGGGGCTTGTGGTATCTACATGTACAAAGGTGCCCTATTGTAGACATTGTAATGTGATGGATTTACCTATGTTTCACATGTGGCAGGTACTCCAGAGCTTGCACCTAGACCCCGTCATCCCTATTAATTGTGTAATTAAGAGACTGACATTGATCTATGGGAAAGTGAATAAAATAGGCACCAGGTCTAAATCAACAACAAGGCTCAATTGTATGGTGAAATCAATGAATGATTTCTTGTGTGGTGGCCCTGTAATTGGACAATTTAGAGATCAGAGCCTTTTTAGCAATAGTGATAATTATTAATGCTACCCTCGGCATCCACCTCAAAAAGAAAAAAGAAGAAAAGAAACATTACATTTAACTGGACATAACAGATGCAATCTTTCCTCCAGCTCCATGTGAAAAGGGCCTAAAAATCTAACCTCCAAGTCTTCCAACCCCAGCACAAATTCAATATCTGCACAGGTAGCATTTTCCCATGGTGTTGGTACACCAACTCTATGACAGGGCATACAAGGTTCTTCTTAGCATGTCAAGTTTGCCATCGCCTCTTTCTACTCCAATCTCTTGTGTCAATGTATAGGTCAGAGTGGATGAGGGAGGAGTGTTTACTTGTTAGGAGGAGCTCGTCGTGTAACATAGGGGCAAATTCTTTAATATGTGAAAAAAATTAAGTAAATAATTAAGTATAATCATCTAGACCCTTGGCAGGGAATTTGAGTTGGGGGGGAGGGGCTTCTTAAACCCTGTCGTCCTTTTTGTTATACCAGTATCAATATAAAAACTAATGCAGTATTTTTTTTCAAAGGTTTCGTCATCAAAATATTCCTGATTCTTTTGACCTACCCTGATATAGGTGTACATACAGTGGTTATCAAAATAAGCTATTGTTCCCACTCTCTAATTCATATCAGCACCATACTCAGACTAGTAAAAACGTTTTACACAGCTAAGCAGCATATACTAGTATAAGCTTTATTCAGAAATGAGGTATTCAGTAACTGACTTTTAAATACCATTAAACCCTTATAATAATATTTCCCCTTCCTACTCAGTGTAGCTAACAGCCCGGGCACAAAAAGATCGTGACGCATGCCATACCTGTTTGCCCACACTTCACTTTGTTTACCGCATTTGCGACAATCACTGGGTCGGTGTCTCAAGGTGATGATCAGCCTATGTAAATTTCACTTTGTAAAGAGGTGCCAGACGTATCACATGAAACCCACCCTATTACATGTATCTCAGAAAAAAAAAATGTAAATGTTAAAAAAGTTTAAGCACAGAAATAGTACTACAAGAAATAATGCATCAAACAAGAATTATAATTAATAAATTGACCCTGTTGCCTGTATTCTTGTTAGATGAGCACCTTACAAATATTGATCAAATACATGTTATATATAATTGGTTGATAATCTCTGCAGTTAAAAAAGAATAAAATACAACCGAAATGATAAAGGCAGCCAACAAAGATAGCTGGGGATGTCATTATATGCCCATGCACACACAAAATTTAAAAATAATGACTAATACTAATATAGCGCAATTATTCCAACCACATGCAGGGAAGAATACTACATGTGTTACTGTACAGAGCACATTGCCAGTGGCGATACACCCATCGGCCTAATTTTTACAAGATAAACATAATGACCACACAAAACATGAGGTGTACATGTACACCCATATATTACTTTATCTTCCTCCCTTCCTTGACCTTTTTAGTATGTGCTAACAATTAACTTCTGTAGTGTTTGACTGGTCCTTGGTTATATACTGCCCAAAGGTATCGGTATATATATATATATATATATATATATATATATATATATATATATATATAGGGTAATATTGTATTGTCACCTAGAGGTCACAACTGCTAGTCTCATCAGTGGTCACCAAATTGTAGGGTTCAGAAAGGTCTATCCAATCTGTTACCTGAGGAAATAAAGGCCTTATGTCAGAAAGTTGTTTTTAAAGGGATGACAAGTCTTCATATGGTATTCAAAATTCCGCAATAAAAAATTGTAAACAACACTTACATGTACAAATACATAATGAATACCATTTACCACCAAAATGGTAATTTTCGCAATTACTCTGAAATCTGTGCTTGCCATTGAACCACATAGGCCTTCATAGATAGGTATCCTCCATACTATTCTCTAAAGAGATTATAACAAAAAACACACTGAAAAAGAGAAAAAGAAAGAAAAAAACTTAATGAGTAACTTTGAATCTGATGTTGAAAGGGATTCATTAACCATTGGTACAATGTAAGAATGGGAAAGTTGTCATTTACCCCAGTAAAATCCATTTGATGGCACTTTTACCACCAAAATAAATAGTTGTTATCCCTTTAAATTTGTGAAAAAAATCTTGGTCTGCTTTAACTCACAATAATCCCTGACCCTCACCAAAAGGAAGCTAGCAAGTGCCCCCTTCCCTTCATTTTAATAGCCTGGCTCTGACATTTCAAATGATACGGTTTGTATTACAAGCATTATATCACAACAAGACCTGGTTCAAAAGGTCCCCGTCCATTGTCGTGTTGAACTTTGATGATTCTAGAGTAACAATTTGATCATATTTCAAGCAAAATTCTTTCATTTACAAGAAAAAAAAATGCTCTGCTGAAGTTAAAAGTTCACGTTTGTAAAGCTGACAAGGAAATGTTCATTTATTTGGACCTGCATATATGTAATCACTTATATAATTATAGAAATAGACATGACAACAGGCTGGATGATGATGGTGATAATAACCAGGGAATTTTTTTCTGTTATTCTCTGCTATCTAATTTGGCAGACTGTGCATTTCCCACCACTAGATGTAATGCACTTGAAGTTTATCTTTAATGAAAAAGGTCTGTATTGCATGCAGACAGCACAGCTCCGGTTCCTAATAGAAAATATCAGGTCTGCTGATTATTTCGATGAACTTACTTACTTGAATGTGTACCTAAGTTTACAAATATATTGTACAAGGCGAAAAGGTACTTGTACATTTTAAATTTGTATGGATAAAGGTGTCTTATCGGCCTGAGGCATTGGGTGAGATAGCTGACAAGAAGCAAGTTTAATAAATCAATAAAAGGCATGAATAAAGAAACGGTTCTGGTGTAGAAAGATGGTAAAGTTTACAGCAGACTGCTAATTGTAGAAGTGCATGTTGCTAGCTCGAGGGGAAAAGAAAGTCAAATAACATTAATGCTCTTTTTAAAAACGACCGCAGCCTTAAAATCTTGACACAATCAAAAATAAGCCCTCCTCGCAATAACAGTTTTCATGAGTATGCAATGCACTTTGGTTGTTGTAACTGATTGTTGTGATATTTGAACAACAGAAAATGAGGCAGGAAGTTGGGGAATTTGGATGTGAGAGTTCACATAATGGTGCAAATGGCAGAGACATTTGGTGTCAATTGCCTATGTACACCTTACTGCGTCAATATTGAAACAAATGCATTATGGGTTTAAATGGGCATTTTGGCTCAAATAAAGATGGTGTCGGTATAATACAGTAATATAATGCACTGCATTTATGACCCGTTAATGTCTTAATTGCACGGATACTAACTTTGCTGTCCAATTATTTTATTTTCAACTGAAGGCCGGCTCACTGTTTATAGTTTGGCTTAAATTACATTATGATACTGCATTCATTTTACTTTGATGCAGGATGAATAAATGTTCATATTCTACCACTTTCTTGAGATCTGTTTAATGTCCTTTGACCTAACGGCACCAAGTATTTACCATTTAATTTCCACTTTGAAATACAGATCAATTTCTCTTCTTGTTCCAATTATATTTAAGCAAGAAAAGATTTCTATAAAATGCCATATAATACATTTACTGTACTTCTTACTGTTGTTAAGATCAAAGTCAAATTTGCCCAATTCAAAGTGCAATTATTACTTCAAATGGAATGCATTAGTGAAAATGTTACCACTGTAGCGCTAAAGGGTGTTTTCCTAATATACTGTAAACTATTATTAAAATTAACAAAAGTACATGTACATATGTAGCTGTAAGATGTGTGATTGATGTAAACAAGAAGTGCTGACAAAGGGCATCTGCTAGTGTGTCAAAAGACAGGACAAAATCTCCATCTTTACAGTGAACAAGACCTGCATGCTACATGGTTTATTACCTGTTGTGAGATGTGCCATGTCCACTGACCAGAAAATTTGGTCTACTTTCAGATTGTTGACAAAATCATTGCCTTTATCATAAACAGTTTGTTCAAGAATGTAGCTGACACATTTTTCTGTTTATATGTTCCATTCACAGTGTGCATTGTTGACAACAAAAGGCATAACTTCATAAAAACATTTTTGACCTTTTCAACTTTCTCACAGAAAGATTTGTCACTTCTCGATCTCACTGTACTGGCCAAGGTCATATATGGACATATGCTATAACAAAGGGAACATGCCCAGCTTTTGGACACAATTTTTTCTCAATTAAACAGTTCTAAAAAAGGTATACGCTGTGGAATTCCACACATAGAAAGTCACTTTCTGGGAACATTTGTCCATTTTTTTTGTATTTCACTCATCCAGTTGGGAGGGGGGAGGCAAATGCACAACTTATAACAAAGTATAACATTTGGTAACATTGTTTTTCAGCATAGTTTTATAAAGGCAACATTATAACACTTAGCAAAATTTTGGAACCATCATGACCGTGTGCTAGTAACCTGATATGAAGGGTGCCAAACAATATAATGATTTCCAAAATGGCACTAGTATTTCTATAATATTTTAGCCATTTCCCTTAACGCATGTAACAATGAATAGCATTTAATTACATTGTATCTTTCAACTGGAGACCACTTCACTGTATTTAACATTTATTAATAACACAGTAACAATTTATAACATTGTATCTTTCAGTTAACACCAGTGGGGACAACCATTGTCACTGACATCCTGGCTACAGATGCTGACAAGGATAACAGTTTTATAGAATATTCTATTTTACCTGGGCCAAACTCAGTGAGTATTGCAGTATGTGGTTGTTGAATGTAAACACTTGTCTTTTTTATTATTATTTATTCATTTATTTATTTGGTTTACTATGTATTAGAGTAATAATAGTCGATGATCGCTTTGTATGTGTTAAAGAAAAATTATCTCCAAAAAAAAGTCCAGTCAAAGCAAGCAAACACATGCAAAGTGCTAAATTAAATAAATTTAATGGAAATATATATTCCTGTCCAAACTTATACCATGTTACCGTGCAGACAATAATTACGGTATAAAGCTGCTACCATGAAGTCATTTCGCATGAGCCAAGTTTACAAAAAAATAAGTCAAAAAAGTCACTGTTGAATGTTATCCTAATTCAAACTTTGAATGGCGTAAAAACTGCTACTGATTCGAATAAAAGCAATTAATTAAGGCTTAAATGGAATTTATCAGTGCCATTTATTTCACTCTGTCCTGGATTTAAGGGCTGTTCTTTTACGTTCTGTCTCACGTTCAGTGTGGGGTTTATCAGCAAACGGGATTACATCAAGGGATGATTTGAGCTGTATACAGACATTTTATTCTACCGACAGAAAAATCTCATGGCAGCTGTCTTTAAGTCTTGCTGAGTTTTGGAGTTTACCAGATAGATGAATAGATGCAAATGTAGATAAAGGAGTAAATATATAAATAGATGCACCTGTATATCAGGCCTGCAGCCAGAAATTTTAGTGTTTTTTTTTTTTTCCTGAAAAAAAATGGACTTTTTTCATCCCTTTGACTCAACTTGAAAAATGGAATGTAATAAAATAAAACGGTGGACCTTTTCTGACCAAGAGTGTGGTTTCTTAAATTTGACCTCTCTCCCCCCCCCCCCACCCCACCACCACCACCAACAAACCAACCCCCATGGGCCTGTAAATATATTTCTTACTGTCATTTGTATATTTCACTAAAAGACTTAAAGATTCCATAATCATGCATGTAGATGAACATGGAATCCAGTTGTGAATTTATGTCCCTGGGATGGTTCTCAGTTTTTCAATCGATATCCCGGCAGTTGACAAGAAAAACAGTGGAACTATGTGGCAGGTTCAGGCAGTTTTCTGAACAACGCAACTTCCTCAAACAACAATACGTATACACACCATACCACAGGAGAACAAAACTGAAGGGACACAGCCTCTGCCAATGCAAAGTAAATAAACCCCATTTGAAAACACTGTGACTAATTATAATTTACTTAAGTCTGTAAATGTTTGTGCTGCTTTTGATAGGGCTGGATAATTCACACTTTACCCGTGTGGGCTTTTGTGTCTTGGAGTTGATTTTAGATTGAGAAAATAGGATCGGGATCAAGAAAGGTGTTCAATATGTGTCACGCATTATTTGCTGGTCAATCAATGAAATCAGAGGGCACCGAGCCTGAAATTTATCACTGCTTATATTATTAATAATTTAGTCATTAAAATAAAAAGCACTGGGATTGTTTCTGGATAAATAATCTGGTGCCTAGTCAGAGTTGCAGCATTTTAACCAGTACATGTACTAAAAAATGCACATTTTTTTTCATAATCAACATTGTAGGCTTATTAGTGTCCATGAATTTGTTAAGTAAATAGACTGGTCACAGTCCAGTGAATGACCATATTATATGATATGGGTTACATTATCATACAGTAGCAGTAGGGTCCAATGAGCAAGACTGAAATTGGTTTTGGCATGTGTGTTCATTTCCATCCATAGACATCAAATAAAAACACAGTCCATGTATGAGTATCTACATGTAGCTGGTGAAAATAAAAGAGACACACAAAGTAAGGAATGTCAGACCGTTGTAATGGGGAATTGGACACAATCTACCAGAAAACCTGTGTTATTATTATTTTTGGGTGGGTGAAATATAAATTTAACACAAATCTTTTAACTGTTTTTTGTGCAGGAAAATGATCAGATCAGTTATACTGGTATGTGTTATATGTTGTGGGTGGTATGTTGTATTCTTAAAACTGAAGCTCATGATCCATGATAAATTAGAAAAAAAATTGGTTAATTAAAACCAAATTAATAAAATAGTTGCTAAAATAAGGTAGTGGATATAAGTAAATAGATTTCAAAAAGTTAACAATTACTTTTTGCCTATACATTATAAAGAAATATATTGGACTACATTTTTTCAATTGCCAGAAATTTTTATGTCCTTTAAGTCTGTATTTGCCTAAGACGGATTACGTCCTGTGCACCTTATGTTTGAATTCTCACCATCAGAAATAAATATAACCACAAAAGTTAATAACAGGCATGTCAGGTACCATGTGATAAATTTGAATTTAGCTGAAAAGTACAAGGAGTCTGTGAAATCCAATTCTCTCATCATTATCTGAAAAAAAAACTGCAAACAAAACACCTCAGGAAATAATCTCGAGTAAAAAAAGTTACCATGCACAAAAGTTCTGTCATCATGGTCTTAAATTATAGAGATAATTTCTCAGCAACAATGCACTTTTACTAACCTGTAATTTGACAGTACTTAACGGAGAGTATATTATGGCTTAAGTTTGATAGATGTCTCCGTTAACTACCCTGAAGTTAAGAGTCCACTTGAAACAAGCACTCTAATATCAATCATGCTGGTGCATTAATATTATAACAGGGATTGGGTGGCATTGGCAGGGTACAACAAGAAGAAGAAAACTCCCATCAGGTCCTAAAGAATGTCTTATAGAAAATTAGCCCAAAGTCCTCTTTGGTCCTATATAGCACAAATATCCTAGATATGAATCCTATAGGACATGTAGAATTCCTGTAGAGGCCCATAGATTCCTGTGGGATTCCTATAAAGTCCCACAGAGTCCTGTAGGAAATTTTTCCTAAGGTTTGCCATTAGCTTGACCTCCGGGGTACAAAATTATGGAGAAAATTTCTTTATTACTAATAACAGTTACAGGTAGATGTCCTTGTCCTTCAGACTGACAGCTATGATAAAGCCATCATGGCTACTGGAAATAATAATACCTAATTAGAGCAGGAGTTTATTGTTGGATTCATATACAAATACTGTACATGATTCAGCGAGGCACTTTTGACATCCTTAAGCACCTTGAATGTGTGACTTATATAGATAGATGTTATATATTTAGTACATACAGTAAAATATACCAGTTGAGTCACAGTCCTTATAAAATTTACCGAAAAGATAACAATAAATAATGATAATAATAACAATAACAATAATATAATTCAAGTTGCATGGTGATTAACTAAGGTGTTTACTGATACCTGTAATTTCCATATTTCACCCAGGGCAACTACAACTACCAAGCCCCTTCAATACTATTTATGGTATACAGCTACTTCTACTAGCTAGTACTAGTACTAAAAGTTAGTTCAGTTTACACTTATAACATGACAGCTAGATAAGATGTAGAAATATATGTTCAAAAACTAGCACTTAAAATAAACAAAATTTTAACAGTGTTTGTATAAATATGAAGCAAGAATATATATGACAATTAATTGAGTAAAAAAAAACAAAAATCACTCAAAGGTTGACTGTTAAATAACAATTTTCCAGTCTTTGAGGAATCAGCTTAGGTTTACAGTGTTAGCTTTCCCCTTAGCTAAGAAAAGGTCATGTCTTGACTCACAGGGCCATCTATCTGAAAGCAAGTTGCTCCTTTCTCTCACCTGCATGTCAAAGATTAATTGACGATAATGATGACGATTTTTCTCACATCCACAGGGCTTGTGAAACATATCTTTTTTAGCTTTCAGCATACAGGTGCTATTATTCATGGCAAGGGTTGAATTATAATGCTGTCTGTGAGTAATGTGGACAGACTCCTCTTGCTGTGACCGCCAGAATCGCTGGTTTGTTCATTTGTGTGAAAATTTTAAAATGCTGGAAGGAACATATTGCAGGCGCAAGCAAATAGGATTGTGCATTAAATGCGGAAAGAATATTAAATGCAGGGAAAAAAATAGTAATAACGGAGAGGGCATGCCTGTATATAAAACAAGGAGAATAATGTATTTAAATACATGCTAATAATTATAAGTAATAATATTAAAAATGCCAGAAATATTGCAATATTGTATAGATAACTTCAAAACATTACTGGTATTATAACAAAATTCATCAGCACAAACAATTTAAGATAAAAAAATTGAAGAGTTTGGAATCTTTGATATTTAATGTCAAGTCACTGGTTCAGTGCGTGTCAAGGCCATAGGTCAAGGTCACACATCAAGGTCATCAGACAAAAGTGAGATCTTGTCAGCTAGTCCAAACTATCCCCCGGATGATCAGAAAAAAAAAGACCAGAAGTTACAAATTAATTTTTGATATGTCACAGTCACCTCAGGTTTGCTCCTGTTAAGCAAAGTTTACAAAATCCAATCAGGAAAACTGGAAAAAAAACTATAGGATTATCTTTACCACGTTTGCACATACAGTAATCTTTTTCTAAACAAGCTATCTTAGAAACCAGGCAAATATATCCTGTTGTTGCTGTGTTCTTTAAGACTCTAGATACATACATGTAGTCAACAAGGAATTAATTAAATGTAAATGACAGGGGGCTTCTTTTAATCACAATTTTTGTACCAAAGTGACTGCTTTCTTGAGGATTAATAGCAGTATCACCAAAATACCATGTCAAAACCAGAAAATAATTGAGTGCAACAGATTACTTTATAATTGGGCATCTTCTACAGCTGATGCACATCTGGCCAATAAAAAGAAACATTTAGGTTTAAGCTTAGGAAATGTCACTTGTAACTATGTTATTTAAGGAACATTTTAAGGTGATTTATCATCTTTAAGAGGTTAACTCTGGTGGGAAAGGAAAGGTGTAGAAGTGAAAATATATCAGTAATATATAAGACACAGTGAATATGTAGAAAATGTGATAGTTGTGTTGTCTATAAAATGTGATAAGATGTGAAGTGGAACATCATCCCTTCTGTTGCCCAGCATATGCTACGGTTTGATGGGAATGATAATGCCCATGCCTGGAGGCATGCACATTAGACCATTTATGCAGGGACATGCTGTCTTGCACTTACCTGTACATATGCACACATTTTCCTTTAAGCACATTTCTATGCAGCTATATGTACTATGCACACACGAGGGCTGTAGGAATGGGATGTGGGGATAGGGGGTTCAAAAAGAACCACCCTTTTGGTAGGTGAAGCTTGTCAGTTCTGCTTCAGAATTTGAAACAAGTTCTGGTATATCATTTCTCAATTTATCAGAAGAAAAGCCTACCTTTGAAATTGTTCTTTACAGGCCTACACATGCAGATGCATGCACAAATGCACAAGCATGCACACACATACATGCATGCACACACTCTCAAACGCAAGATAATCTTCAAAGCTAGCACTGTAACCCACTCTGACAGGTATTTAATTATTATGAAAGTGAAACCTCAGCCAAATTATCATTGAATTTTTTTTTTGATTTACAGACTTACTTTGACATCCCAATACCCGCCCAAGGCAAGGTGACACTGAACAGGTCCCTGGACTATGACAGAGGTCAGAGGGCGATGACAGTTGTCATCATGGCAAAGGTGAGTTGACACGGGACAATATAATGTGAAAGATGTTCAGTGATAGTTGTCACAATCATGTGAGATGTCAATGACATAATGACTGTGGTATATAGGATGTCAGTGACAGTTGTCATCATGGCAAAGGTAAGTTGACATTGGACAATTCAATGTGAAAGATGTCAGTGATAGTTGACACAATCATGTGAGGTGTCAATGACTGTGGTGTATAGGATGTTAGTGATGGTTGTCCTCATGGCAAAGGTAAGTTGACATGGGACACAATCACATAAAAACCATCAGTGACAGATGACACAATCACATGAAGGTCAGTGACACAATGATACAGTGGTGTTTAGGATGTCAGTGACAGTTGCCCAGAAGGTAAGTTGACACAGGACATGGAACACGTTGGTCATGTGAGATGTCAATGACATTTGACACATTGTTGTATAAAGAATATCAGTGACAAGATAGGTTGTCAATTAATGTGCATAAAGTGCCAGTGAATATTAACATGAAATTTAAAATTGACATATGGTTAAGATGTCAATGACAGTTGACTTGCACCCCATTTCCATAGATTTTTAGATCGATCTATCCCTGTGGGGAGTCTCACTAGATTACTGTCAGCTTGGCCGGCTTAAGCGTCTGTCCCGCCTACTAAAAGCTGTAAGGGGGTAATTAAGTATGGTGCCCGCTCGGCTGACTGCATTTTACACCTTTTAGCGTGAACCCCCAGGGAGTTAGGTCGATCTAAAACTTAATCTTTAGATCGATCTAAATCTCTGGGAAAGCACCCTTACTTTAGAAGGTGATTAAGTTAATTGGCAGCTGACTCATGTTGCAAGCAGCTTATTTCAAAGCATAACAAATAATAAGAACATGAAATGTTTTTAAAAAACTACTTTAAACTGTGTGACAACATCACCTTGAAAAATTTGTTGAACTGGCATCAGTAGCAGCTGACAGTATGTTGTGGTTCGTGTCAGTGACAATTGTTATCAGTTATTGAAGGCTGTCAGCTGCCATCACTTCTTTAAAGCAGTTAATTCTAAGATAAGAAAATGCTTGTGGAAAAGGTCTTAAATATCTTAACTGTGTAATTGTTTCCTCAGTGTTTAACCATGAGTGTCAGCATCAAAACAAATGTTTGTTAATCTTGTCATTTTTGTTACCCCTTTAAAGCTAAAAGTTAAAGATTAGTACAGTATTAAGCCGAAACCCATGCCACGTCAGGTGTAGACCTCTTATTTTATCAGCACTGCACATTTTCTGTGGACATTTCAGTCTATCATTCAAATCGATTCACCCAAATAGTCGAAGGAATAACAATGAGAATGACTTGCACGATTACACGTATTATTATGGCCAGATCACGATGGAAGTGAATACAGTATGACAAATGTTTTAAATAATAAATTACTTCTGACCAGATTTTCAATAAATGCTTTCATTCAATTTTGAAACATTGTATCATCAGTTCTGTTACTAATGTAACTATAACATGTTCCAAATACACAGGACATGAACAACAATCCTCCTTTTAATATACACACATGCTGTATGGAAAAGAACATTTGCATACTTCATGTGTAGGTAGTCAGAGAGGCTATCAAAATACCTGGCTATTGTCAAACAAAATGTCCGCAAGGTGTAAAAGTCCCACGAGATATTAATCCCTCCTCTGATATACACAGGTATGCAAGTCAAATTTGGAATGCTTTCATTAACAATCATTGGTGATTAAAAGTTTGGGAACACAACAGAATGGTTTCAAGGTAAACATGACCGAAAGGTCATGGTATGTACACGGTACCTTATGGCATTTTTCTCTACATACAGGTGGAGAAAACACCCCCTAATCTGCAGATTAAGTTGTAAGCTAAACTGTTGAACTCCATGTTGAGTTTAAACTTGCGCAACGTAATGGTGTAACACAAGTGTCCCGTGTGTTAAGCACGAGATTCTTTGTTGGCGGCCTGGTGTTCAAAACTCATTTCAACAACAGCGTAAACATGGGACCCATTGTCCAAGCAGGTTGCTGGATTTATCCTAACCCACGGGTCTCAGGGCCTATTTTAACAGGTGATTAAATAGGAAGTCATCAGGTGGCCATAACCCTCGGACTTGTGAGAGGTTTTATTTGATCATTGCAATAAATTGAAATGATGTTTAATTTTGCAGAAAAATATACAATAAGGATAGTGTAAACCCCTCCCCAGTCTAGATAATGATGTAAATATAGGTAGAAAATTTGGAAGTTTATGGCTTTAAAGGATTAACAATAGGATTTGATAGCAATGGGGCTACCACTTGAGAATACTTAATATATAACCATTTTGTGACCAGAGTAGCCACTTGACCAATATTGATCTCTGATATGCACTTGTTGACCTGTGTAGGGTCAGTTTAATGACTGCTTTTAGGTAAACATGTACCAATTTGTGTTTAAGAGGAAAAAAATGATATGATTAGAAAAACACCTGTTATATGCCCTGTCTCAGATTTGAAAAGAAAAAAAAAAATGAAAGAAGACTAAACTCACATTGACATTAAAATGCACACAGTCCAAACTAAAATATATATACTTTGTCAAGCTTTTCAATGGATTAGAATTGTGAAATTAATAGTGGTCTTACAAAGGAAATAAATTGAAAACCATTCACACTTTACCTGTAGAAGTCTCAAGGACAAATAAAAGTCCAAAGCATTTACATGTTGTCCAGCTTCATTACGTTAAAGGGAATGTGCCTCTTACCTGAGGCAGGTAACTTAATACAAAGCAGCTAATCCCCCCTTATTTACTATTGTGTAATTGCTTAAGTAACACAATAGAGATCAATATAAATTATGTTATTTGAAGGAGGATGATGTGGCTATGCACATTACTTACAATGTAATTGTGATCGAGTTAAGAATGGGCTAGAATAACATGCTTGATTTGATATGCAAATCTGCCCATGGAGCAGAATTAAGAGCAGGAACATTTATTCTAGCTATGTATGTTTTGGAAATTAATTGCTTTGGGTTAGACGCTCTGCATTCCTATTTATTGTGGCCAGTGTATTTGCGTGCTTTTGAATAATTAAGAGCAGAGACTAAGGTTTCTTTGAGTGTCTTTTGTTTTCTTTACATAAATCAACAAAGCAGAAATCCTTCACATGTGACAGCTTTCTTCTGTTATCACTATTCTACATACTAGCAATACCATGTTACATTGTATCATTTTATAATATCATAACACAGGTGTATAATGTGTATTGGCCTTGTATTGTTTAACAAAGTATCAAAAACTGTCACATTGTTATAGTCTTATGTTATAAATTTCCCACAGTCCAGTATGTTATTTGGCAGATGTTTAATTGTGATTATTTATTTATTTATTTATTTATTATTATTAATATTATTTTATTATGGTTGATAAAACCCTCCTCATTCCATTAAATACAAGTCAGTTTCACAGTTTTCAAGCTGCAGGTGTTTTAAGAATGCAATTTTTACTTGCTTAAAATTATCTGAAAAATAATTAATTGTAAATTTGAATTAAAAGAAACTACTTATGCATCAAGATTTTTTAGTATCATAAATGCCTTTTAAATATTTATTCATCAATCTAGAAACCATCAATCCTACACAGAGGGTTACCTATTTATAATCATGGTTTATATGGTTTATCTGCATGAATATGATAAATGTAAGAACTGAACAAAATCATTTGAAACTTTTAAGTCATAGTCAATGCAAAATGTGGCAATGTTTAGGAAAAAAGAATGAAAATGAAGAATTACATAAAAAACTAAAGAAAAATAAATAAAGAAATACCACAATAAATAAATAAATAAATAATTTCCCTCTCAGGACCACCCAGCCAATGGGGACCCCCAGTTCAACACCACAGTGTTACTGAAGGTCAATATCACAGACGGAGATGACCAGAATCCTAAGTTCCTACACCCTGTCTATGAGGGGACAGTCCTAGAAAATGCCACCAGGGTAAGATGGCAAGCGGGGTCTTGAATTACTCCTAGGATTTGTTTCTTTAATTTATTCTCCAGTTTTCTGTATGTAAACAAGCCTCATCACAAGATCAATTGAAGAACTGTATTTAGTGGACTAACATAAAAAGTTAATTTTGATGAGAAGTAAAATAAATCATTGAAATAACAATACACAAATTTGCAACAGACTTGATCTTTCACTTATTTTCTTCTGACTGTTTACCTCTAGAGTTATACCTTATCTTATCTATCAACTATTTCTTTCTAGAACACACAGGTTCATATGTTTACACCAATATTTGCCATAGACCAAGACACGGGAATAAATACTGGAGTATTGTACACCATAGAGAGGAGTGACAGCACTGACACTGGTAGGTATATGTATAACACTGTTCATCTGGACTGCGAAGAACATTAATTCCCAGTTCAGACTATTAAAATGGCTGCAAGATTTTATAAAGTGCTCCTCAATTGAAACAAACTTGGCAATTAAAGCTTGCAGTTTAATTGCATTGGTCAACATCACATAAAAATTTATTTGAGTATTTTGGCATTTACTCACACATACACACTTAGGATAAGAAATATCTGATCTTTCCAGGTGACAGCAGCTATTTTTACATTGACCATAGAACAGGGAACATATTTGTACAGAAAGATACACTGTTCAGAGGGAGAGAGTTCTTCTTTCAAGTGAAGGTATGAGTAGGATGTGTGAGATTTGTTATCATTTATAATGAACATTCAAGTTATAAACTTATAAAGGTGTGATGCTTAGTTCATCATCACATAGTACTAACAAAGCACAGTCACACCATTACAAAATACCATATCTCACACACACACTCTGTTATGCCTAAGACTTTGTTAATACCAAAAACCAGTCAATCAGAATCGCACCTAACACACTGTCACACCTAACACACTG